>OU503039.1:29226129-29249981 GCA_912172775.2 Fraxinus pennsylvanica | reverse complement strand
TCCAGTCCCTGTCTTCTCCTAAGTTGTCGTCTCTCACCTCATTTTATTTTTTCCCTTCCTTTCCGAGCTGCTGCCCTGCTACTCAATTCTCACCTTTCTCCTTTATCCCGTCTCCTTCTCCTTATTAACTCTATAACCCGTTAATTTCTCCACCAAGCCTAGCATGCCAATTTGGAGCAGGAAGAATGTTACTTTTTAAATTGACTTTTTAAATTGCTGATGGACATCGTCTCGTTGCAAGGAATTCTTCTACTATTTGGCCTAAAAGACCATAATCTCAATAAAAGCGGTAAATTCATTCCGCTTAATCTCGTTTGGGAAAACTAAAAAATTTCGAGTCTAACAGAATAATAATATTCATGTTTATCATAGTTCAAATCGCGAGCCACACGACATTTGATCAACTCAAACTTCTGTGCAAGAACGCAGTCTCGACCAAAACAAGATTGTACAGTTGGAGTCTAAAACATAAAATTCCTAAAACAGAAATATATTAAGGTCACAATTCTATACTATTTGGCCACAAGTTATCGAATTAATTGATCATATATTATTTTTCGGTGACGAATAAAAAATTTTATAGGCTACAAATTATTTTACGGTCACAAATCAAAAATTTTATAAGTCACAATTTATTCATTGGTCACTAACCAAAAAATTTATAGGTCACAAATCAAAAAATATGTAGGCCGCAATTTATTTATTAGTCACAAATTATAAAATTTATAAATCACAATTCAAATTTTTAAGTTAAGTATTATTTATTTGTCACAATTTCAAATAATTGGTCACAAACATTTTTAATCACCCCACATACCCCACCCAGCCCCAATTTACTATGGCACTAACCATCACCACCACCTCCAACAAATTGTCATTTTCAACTTCGAAATCGCCTCCACCACAATCACCAACAAACCACCATTTTCAATTACAAAATCATTAATGTCATCGCCAGATCCAATAAAAACCACCCCCAATCCCTGATCCACCACGTCGTCACCACCAATAGAAAATAAATGATTTTATTTATTTATTTACTATTTAATCTAGTATATTCGAATTTAGTATAATAGAAAATTTGATGATTTTAATCTTTGTTGATAAATTGTCCCAAACTGAACAACCTAACCCAACCCAACCCAACTTGATCAATACTTGATTGTGTTAGGTTGGGTTTCACCCTTTATACGGGTTGGGTTGGGTTAAATTTTAATCAAATTGATCACGTTGGGTTGAGTTTGGATTAAGGCAAAAATTGATCAAACTGAACCCATGCTCACCCTACATTACCACTATCGCCACCACCACCAACACCAAAAACAGAAACAACGACAAACCAAAAACAACGATAGCCTAATCATTTCCATCTCGAGGTCAAAGGCAGCTCCGAGCTATCTGCTACTGTAACTACAAACACCGATGAGGTGGGCCGCTCGAACAATGGCAAGGTGAGAACAGCGACAACGCCACCTCTCGTGAACAAAGGCGAGGTTTGAATAGCGGCAACGCCGCTTCTTGCAGCGAGGTGTATTGCTAAGGGTCAACGCTTTCTTTTCCCTTCGATGATCGCAGGTCAAAGATGTTGATCGATCGGAGGCTTCGTGAGCTTAGCGTTGACGGTACGCTAGTGGTGGTGTGTGGTAAAGAGAGAAGAAATATAGAAAGAGAATGAAGAGATTTAGAAAGAGGATGAAAAGTAAAAAATGATTAGGGTTTGAAAATTTTAGTATGGTGGAAGGATGTAAGGGTGGGATATTTAGATTTATTTAATTTTATAATACTATTGTTAAATTAAAACATGAAATTATCATTTGATTTTTGTATAAACAAATTTTAAATCTGATTTTTGAAATTGGATCTGGTTCTATATATTTTCCACCCCCTAAAATAGTATTAAATGAATATTTCCATATATCCAAAAAAACAACAACTGAAGATGGAAATGCTCGGAATTCATTCGAGAAAATGAATTTCAAAAATTTGACAACTCTACATATTCTCTGGTGTCCTCTAAATGCTCAAGGGATCAAGAACCCAAAAAGAAATTCATCAATTTCTGCCTTTGGAAAATTTTATCTACTGTGAAGAAAAATCTCAATTTCTAGTGCTTAGAGAACTAAATTAAATTTTCCCTTTTCAAAGACCTGATTATTCTGCTATAATATGGCCATTTTGATTCCACATCGTCAGGTACTTTTCCGTTAACCAGCCTCCCAAGTCTTTCAATTTTCTACAAGTAATCGATTTTGTTTTGTGGATCTCAATTTCACAATACAAGACATCCTACGAATGCAACAACCTCCAAAATTAACTTTTGGTAAATTACAGAAAGCTGCTAAATCAGCCAAAACTGAAGTGATCAACAATTTTTTTGACATGATTTCTCATGTGGATGGATCCTTTTATCAGTGGGTGAATCACCTTCTTCTTCGTGTTGGTGATGCTTCTTCTTTATGTAGGTGAAGAATGATGGAATTGTGGTCTTGCACTCGGTTGGAAGATTTTAGGTTTTGTTAAGACGTATTAATTACGATTTATAAGATGTTTAATTTGTTCTAAGTGCATTAATCTTGTTCCTTTCCTTTTTAGAGTAATTGACCTAATTTCCATATTCCATTCAATCACTCTATGGGTACAGAATTTTTTTTACAGAATTTGTACCGAATACACACAACACGTGATCAGTGGGCCCCACCTTCTCATGTGAGAGAAATTTAAAAAGAGGAAATTACAAAAAATTAGAATTTTAAAGTTTCAATTTCAAATTTCAGATATAAATTTTATTTATACAAAAATAAGATATTAATTCATCTATTTCATCTATCTTCTCTATCTAAATCATAATTAACCAAAGTAACCCTAATTTTATCCATTTCTCCCCTCTCTCTCTCTCTCTCTCTCTGTTGTGCCTTTCTTCCTTGCCTCTCTTCTATGTTGTGCCACCATTGGAGAACGAAATCGTTGCAGAAAAATATGGGGAAGTTTGGGTATTTTCGTCGTCGGCAGAAGAGAAATTTTTTTTTGAGGAAGTTTGGGTTATTTTAGGGTGATTTCGTTCTCCGTTCGACATTGCAGTCTCGCCGCCGCCGGAGAACGAAATCGTTGCAGAAAAATATGGGGAATTTGGGTTATTTTACGGTGTCGAACGACATTGTTGAACCTCCTCTCTCTCTTTTCCCTGTCTTCACAACGGTTTCTGGATCTGATCTTAGAGCAACTGTGTTGGCGACGGTGTTGATGGATGTGGTGGTTGTGACGGCGGTTTTGTTGTTGGCTGGGCGGTGGTTTTGTTGATTTTTCAGACGGTGATGACAGTGGTTGTGGAGATGGTGTTGGTGGTGCGTTCTATTGGTGGTGGAGGTCGTTGTTGGTGGTGGTGGTGCGTTGGGTAATGGTGGTCGTGTGGTGATGTCGGTACTTTTAGATGATGGTTTGTTGCCGAGAGGTGGTGGTTCCGGCGACAGGGTTCGGTTGTTATGCTGTTGGTGGCAGTGATGAAGTGATTGTTACAAGTATTGGTGGAGGTCACAAATTATTTGGTTGTTTGTAACCATTAAATTCATTAATTTATGACCGATAAACAATATATGACCAATGAAAAATATAAATTGTGACTAAAAAATAATGTGTGACCTTAAAAATTGTTAATTTGTGATCGATAATTTAAAAATTTGTAATGTTTATTAAGTTGTAACTTGTAATATTTGTGATTTGTGACCGTAAAATAAGTTGTGACGTAAAAAAAAAAAATTATTTGTGATCGATGAACAACTTGTGACCTATAAAATTTCTGAATTGTGACCGTAAAATAATTTGTGACCTATAAAATTTCTGATTTATGATCGGAAAATAATTTGACTTATAAAATTTCTGATTTGTGACCGATGAATAAATTGTAACATATAAAATTTTTGAATTGTGACTGTAAAATAATTTGTGACGTTTCAGTTTTTTATTTGTGACCGATGAATAAATTGTGACCTATAAAATTTTTGAATCGTGACTGTAAAATAATTTGTGACATGTAAAATTTCTGATTTGTGACAAATTAATAATATGTGATCAATTATATAGAATTTGTGACCAAATTATATAGAACTGTGGCCTTAATATATTTAAGTAAAAAAATATATGTTTAATTAATTATTTATAAATAAAATTTAAAAATATCTGAATTTTGAAATTTTAAACTTTAGTTCTTAAATTTGAAATTGGTAAAACTAAATCTCTTAGTTATGTATTGTTCCCATTTAAAAATTTGTAAAAATCTGTCATCTTTCTTCTGTACTTACATCATTTTTCTATTCCATTTGGGTCTACTAGGTTGTTGTCCATTGGGCTCGGCCTAATTGCAACCCAGTACCTGGGCTTAATTTAAACTTTAAGGTATAGAGTAGTATGGGCCCACAATTAACTTTATTTTCACCTAAACTCTTGGTCCTTTTTTTCTTCTCTCTCTATTTTTTGGTTTGTGACCAACTAACCATTTACTTTAATTTATTTTTCATATTCATTCTCTCTTGAACATATGCATAGTTTTCATTGTTTTTGAGGAAAGCACTTTCTTTTGGAAATGTAGGTTTTGTTTTCCTCAAAATAAGGAAAATATTTTTTTTTCTAGGAGACATTTTTCATATCAATCAAACACAATATTAGACAGTTATACACGCCAAGGGCGGAGATAAGTGGGCAGTCAGGGCTGCCCAAGCCCGTCTTCTATGTATATTCCAAAAAATAAAAATAAAACTTAAGTTCCTCTTTGATACACTCCTAATCATGTGTTCCGATCTTAATATAGTTCATTTAGCCTTCTGTAAGATGGAGGTTTAATTCAAATTTTTAGCATATTTTGATAAAAATTGATGGAAAAGTTGTTAGATTCATTAAATGTGTAATTAAAATTAATTGTTGACTTTGAGTTTGATAAAAATCTAGATTAAAATTTCTGTTAAACAAGGACTTAAAGAACTTAGGACCATGCTACACTCACAAAATGTTTTACCGACTTGCCACTTGGCTCCCCACCATTGGAGGGGCGCCTGATGTACCAAATGTTTTACAAAATGTTTTACCGACTCGCCACTTGGCGCCCCACCATTGGAGGGGTGCCTGATGTACTAAATGTTTTACAAAATGTTTTACCGACTCGTCACTTGGCGCGGCGCCAAATGACGAGTCGGTAAAACATTTTGTAAAACATTTGGTACATCTAGATTTATCCAAGAACTTATTGCACGACATGCTTTTGAATAAATCTTATTTGTACTTGAAAGGTGACGTTGAAAATATTTGTGCTCAATTTTTAATATTTTATTTTTCAACGAGATAAATAATAAACCTTGGTCACCTTTAAGGCCGTTGGCATCAATTGAAGTCAATGGTCCGATTGCAACACCAGACAATTTGTTTGGTTTTTGATAAAGTTGCTTTTGGAATTATTACAAAAAAAAATCTCTAAGTCTAACAATAGGAAGAAAGTGACAAGGCAAATGATAATATCCCACCAATGCCTTTTACATGGATAGGCCACTTTTAAGGTTTATCAAAAACAAGTCGAGTAGATTACAACTTGGAAGACAAAATTAATTATTTCATGGCAGATTAATGATAAATGGGAAGAATACATAAATAAGGTGTTTACTTTTACACATTTCAAAAATACCAAAACATGTTTCAAATTTCAAAAATCAGNATCGGTCACAAATCCCAAAATTTATAAGTCACAATACTTATTTAGGTCACAATTTATCAATTTATTGGTCACAATTAATAATTTTTAGGTCACAAATTAATAATTTTTAGGTCACAATTAATAATTTTTTGTCACATAGTCAAAAGTTTAGGTCACAGTTAAATACTTGGTCACAGATAACCAAATACTTGGTCACAGACCACCAACAATATTCTCACCAGCACAAAACCGCCACCATCTCACGACAATCAGTTCCAACGCCATCGTCGCAACAACCAACACGCCACACAAAAAACACCACTACCACCACACAAAAACACTACCACCACCGCCGAATGGCTACCAAAACGCAGAACCACCGCCAAAACACAACACACATCACACCCATAACACACAACCACCGCCCGAAACCACCCCAGATCTGCAACACAAATTAACATACAAACACCACAACCATCGGATAAATCAACTCGAACACTAAAAAAAATAAAAGAGGAAACAATAGATCTGCGCTCCAGATCTGCGTCGATGGTTGGATCGAACATAGAGTTCTCCAAAGCGGCGGCGAAAAGCAAGGAGACGACGGAGAACCCGTGAATGGTGGCAGCAGCTTCGCGGAGGAAGAGAGGGATAGGGACAAAGAATGATGCAGATCCATAGGAAAATGTACAGACGACGGAGAACCTGTGAATGGTGGCGGCAGCGTTACGGAGGAGACGAAAATCAATTCCCATTCATTGGTGGAAACGGTGGCGGCGGGAGGGGAAGAAACTGACAGGAGAAGAAGGCAGCGGGAGGAGAGAACTCACTGGAGGAGAAATCGAGAGGAGAAGAAGGCGGCGGCGGGAGGAGATAACCCAGTGGAGGAGAGATGGAGGAGAAATCGAGAGGAGAAGAAGGCGGCGGCGGGAGGAGATAATCCAGTGGAGGAGAGAAATGAGTTTTAGGTTAGATTAGGGTTATTTTAATTGTGGTGAAAATAATATAATTAATATCTAATAAATAAAAATAAACCTGATTTTAGTAAAGTTAAACTTGATAAATGATTAATGAAAATGGAAATCTAAAAGTATGGTTGGGTGTAATTTCCTCATGATAAATGTCATAGGGCCACTAATACGGGTCGGATCACATTGTTACATGCCCACTCTACTAGCTTAAACAACCAAAACTCTATTTTTGCATTGGTGCGATCGATCTACTATTATAATGTATTTCTAAACATCATAAATGTACAACGATACATTCAGAACTTGTTTGGAGGAGATTTTTTTAGTAATTAATTTTCTCCAAAATTATTTTAAATCACATATTTCAGGAGACACATAATATTTTCTTACTTTTTACTGCACATTCTATAATTAAATCATTTTTCGCTTTAAAAAAAATCTCTCACAAACAAGTGCTCAATTTGTGTCGAAATGAACTAGTGCATATGTAAAGAAATTCATGAAAAATATTTAAAACTCCGTCGTCTATAATTTAATTGTGATTGATTTCTCTTGATCATGTCTCGTTATTGTTGGTATTGCCATCGGCACAATTAGCGAATGATTCCTTTGCTATGAGTCTCAAAAGTCAAGACTCTTAACACTTGCACTTGGTTGAGTTTATCCAATTTATCGTGATATTAAAATAATTTCTTGGAATTAACGATGAATTAAATTAAAGAAGTGAAATTATAAAATATAAAACTATCAACATCTATTTACAGCTCAAGTGTAGAATAAGGTGATTTAACAGTTCAATTTTTATGATAGAAAGAGGGAGGGGGAGGAGAGAGAAAGAGAAATATATGGGATAATGAATTGTCAAATCATTAATATTTCATCATTATGATGATAAATAACATGACTCGATCCGAATAGGCACGTTCCATTGTTTTAGTGGAACGAATAGCTTTCATTCTTCTTCTTCTTCTTCTTCTTTTTTTAAAATTTAATCCAGCAAATAGAATTGCTTTGTGCACTGTACCTCACAAAGTGGTTTACTCAAATGGCACTAGGAAGTAGCATTGAGTGAGACTTTCTTACTAAAACTATTCTTTTTTTGTTCGAGATAAACTTGTAGACATATTAAATTTATAGCACGAATCCTTGATTTTCGAAATCGACTAAACTATTCAAATATTCATCTCTTCATGTGTCTGCCCTAATTATTCGTAAGCTAGTGAGTACTTGTTTGTCTCTCATTATGGGAGAAGAAATAGAGTTTTGAATAGTATTTTTTGGAGAATGCGTGGTTGAAAAGTAAAGTAATTTTATTGGTTTGTGTGTAGAATATTTTATTAAATGAATATGTGATGGAGATTGTTTACCGTAGCAAACAATGTTTGATAAAATGAATGACAACAGGGGTTGAGTATGATCTTATCTATGTAAATCTTTATAGTAACTTGTTTGTTCTTGTCGAATAATTGTAATTCTACTATCTATGTTGTCAACTAGAGTACTAACAACTTAAAGAGGAAATCCATCTTGAGTATAGCCTTGTGTAGTCTTGAACTAAAGGTCCTTTTGATAGCTAAATGTGGAAAGAAATTTCAATTCCATGTTAATTGAAAAATAAAAACCCATCAAACCCATAGAAATTCGTTTTCCATGAAAATAAAGAAAATACAATTTAAAGTGGTTATACTTTGAAATTGAAACAGGGACTAACAGATCTTGCTTTCATACTCATGAAAACACCGTTTCCTTACAAATTTGAAGTATTGAAAAAAAGAAATGTCATAATGCGATCTATTTGAAATCAAATTAAAACTAACATTACAAATAAAATATACTCAAAATGTTTGATGGGAAAAAAGAGGTTCACTTCATTATTTAAATTAGGTCTCTCCTAATTCTTCCCATTCCTCTAGTGCTCACTTTTAATCTACAATTTAATTAGTGGGTGACAAAAGTAGCGGGACAAAACACAATTTTCATTGACATAATAGAAAGTTCTTGAAAAACATAGATTTGGACATCATCAATCCTGGAATGGACATATTTTCAACCACTAGGTGGTATTAGTGGGGTGAGTGAGATTTGTGATCTCATTATATATTTTACAAATTTTATTTACAGAATTATATTGCGTTACGATATAAAATAAGTATTGATCTTAGCATTGGACTCAACCAGCACCGAGAATGCAAAAAATTATCCAAAACATTAAAGAACATAAGATTTTTTCAATTTAAACTGCAGAGGTTCGATGACATCTTTTAACACTTAAGTCTCCCGTCAAGCATCCGTTAAGGATTAGCTCGAATCCACTAGTATAACCCCAGATCACAACACAAAAAGTTTAATATTACAACAATTCTCAAAGTGAGAACTTAAATCGTACGAGAAACCTTTCCAAAAATTACAGAAATCAAAGTGAATTCAACTACGAAGTTCTTTATAATTCAACTTATCGAAACAAGAAATTTTTTAATTGCATTAATTATTTTATATGTATTATAATATTGTTGAACCTTACTTTGGAGCATATTCAAAAATCTTATATAAATTCACAATACAATGGAATTCTAGAGTTTGTCAATATTCCCCATTTGCATATATTCAGAAGGGTTTTGCAAGTTGATATTTTTTTTATCTTTCAACTTCAGCGGTTACAACCCCTATTTGGTAAAGATTTTTTTAGAACAATTTTTTGTGAAAATTATTTTTCTTGAAGAAAGTGTGGTTAAAATGTAGAGAAAGGTGATGTGTTTACGAGCAAATTTTTTATTAAAAAAATATTATTTGATTGGAAATGAATTTTGAGAAAAAAAAAATAAAGTTACAAATGGGGGTCAAACAGAGTATACTGTATAGAAGGAAGTCAAAATTTTCTATGATTGATTGACGAAATTGGCGCAAGTTCAAAAAGCCTTTTCAATTTTACAAGACTATCGGCTTGTTTGAAAGTGATTTTCCTCAAACTCGTTTTCAACTGTACATTCTCCTAATAAAATGATTTTAAGGTGTAATGCATAATTTTTTCCTACTTTTAACAGCACATTTTAAAACATCGCTTCCTAAAAATTTAACATGACACAGTCTATATGAATTGAAGGGTGTTTCAATATAATGGTAGAAGGGTTTAGCCTAATAAAAAATCCTTCGTAGTTCCAAATGACGGATTTATTTGATCTTTTCACTATAATTTCACATAACCAAGTCAAAATTTTATACGATGTGAATTGACAAAATCTTTATTTAATTTTACATAAAAAAAAAAACTCAAAATCAATGGTTTTTAATTCTAAATGATAACTACTAAAACTTTTTTGCCGTAAATAGCACAATAAAAGCATACAAACACAACTTTTCGTTTGGCCCCCATTATTTGAGATTTCAATTTTTTGAATACTATTTTTAAAAAAATATGTGGTTGAAAAAGAATGAAATTTTTTAAATTTACGTGTAATATTATTTTATTGGAGAATGTGTAGTTAAAAAGAAGAAAGATAGAAATGTATTATAATTTTAACGGGGCCAAACGAAACATTATAAATCACAAAATTGACCCAAAAATACTTTTTACTTCATAAAAATGACCTAAAAAACGATTAAACCTACCTCAAATGTCCATGTCCAGCCGAAGTCTGTTTTCGCCTACTATAAAGACAGTTAAATTAGGCAGAGATTTATGTCGGCATTGTTATGTTTTCTCATTTTTTTCCTTTGACCAAAAATAATTGAATAATTGATCCTCCCAATAGCAACTCCACTTGAGTATATATACCTTGGATTTTTATTATGCTTTAAGAATAGTGTGTTATAATTAGGCCAAACATGGTACAAATCAAAGACTCACACGAGACAAAAATGTTTAGCATTTAACGTGGACGCTGGTGAAGTGTAAATTAAATGCAACATTATTGATCATGTATTTGTGTATGCATACATATGAGTTAGAGCTCACCCTAATGCGACAAAGGCCTAATTAATCGAGTTGAAATTGAATTTAGAGACATCAATTTAGAAGCGAGTAATGTCATGGATGCCGAGTTGAACGGACCAAAGATCATGCTGAATTCAGACCATCTATCAAAGCACTAGTGGAAAGCCAATTTGACTAACCTAGTACTAGATGAAGTCGTAGAGCTCAATTCAAAGGACAAAAAAAAAAAGCCATCACTAGAGAATTTGAAAGTTTGTAAAGTGCACTCATCTTAGCCCGTGAAAGTGGCAAGCTCAATAAGGGCACACGACTTTAGCTTACTTTGATCGACCCCGGAAACTATGATCTTGGACGTTTAACGCCTATTTGGTTTAGATGAAAAACAATTTTTTAGTAAATTTTAATAAAAATTGATGGAATGTGTCGTGAATCTTGTGAAATGTGTGATTAAAATTAATTTTTTATTTTAACTTAAATTTTAATCTGATTTTTTAACCAAATCAAACAAGGGCTTATGTCTTAGTTATTCATATGCTTATGTATGTCATAACAAATTCTTCTTTGTACGAGTTGGATTGTTCAAGATCAGAACCACTTAAACCCTTAATTGTGTGTTTGTCTCCTATTATTGTAGAAAAAATAAGTAATGAATAGTATTTTTTGGAGAATGTGGTTGAAATTTAGAGTAACTTTATTGGTTTGTGTGTAAAATATTTTATTGGATGAATGTGTGGCGGAGAAATTTACTGTAGCAAACAATGTTTTGAAATAATGGGAGACAAACGAGACCTAACTAAGACGGCACAACCCAACCCAAGCCTAATATGTGTCGTGGTAGGTCCACGTGCTGCCTGCACTAGCCACTCAAAGGGTCGGTCCAACTAATTTTTATACCTTTATACTCGGGGGTTCGATATTAGTGAGTCATATTTTGAATTATTCTTCAATACACATATAAATACCTAATATTAAAGATTACAGTCCTTAATTGTACCTCTGAGATTCCTTAAGAATAACTAAATACAAAATAAAAAGTGGTTCTTTAAACAAGCGATTAGAATCCTATGCGAGTTTAGAGATAAGTTAATTATTGACGAATTAGTTATTAAGTTCTTGTTTGGTTTGGATTAAAATTAAATTAAAATTTTAAGTGAAAATGAATAATTAATTTTAATCATACATTTCATCAGCTTTGATCAAAATTACTACAAATCTATTTTTAATTTACACCAAATAGGGGCTAACTTAACATGTTCATCAATTAATTAATGGATTATTCTAGTGGTACATCACCACTTACATAAGAGTGTCCATAATGGGCACATGACACCTCCTCATTGGAGGAAGTGCCGACCCCACCGACCCTCCTTCCAATGAGGAGGCGCCGGTTGTCCATTATGGACACCCCGATATAAGAGGTGATATACCTTTAGCATCTCCCTTAATTAATAACTAATCCCAGTGATGTCACTGACTAATATGAGAAGGGAGGGGAGGGGACCCATAAATCCAACATGATAAAATGGAGGGACTCACTCAATAATCCAAATAAGCTGATTCTGAATTGACTATAGGCAAGAGACAAAAAGTACTCAATTACATTGGAGAAATTTGGGATGGAAACCCATAAAATTTTTGTCCTCATTTTTGTTTTGTCATTATGGTATTTTTGTAGTTGAGCAAAACAAGAAGGTCTACTTTGATCTTGGTTGGATTTTTAGTAGCCAGTTTTATCTTAATACAATACAACAATAAAAAAACGCTGCTAATAAATTACTTATTATGGCCATGTTTGTTTCGGATTAAAATCAGATTTTAATTTAAATCAAAATCAAACAATCAAATATTAACCACATCTTTCATGGATCTCATGACTCTTCAACCAAACATTTCAAAAACTTCTATCACAATTTACTAAAAATATAATTTTAATTCCCACCAAACACCCACTAGATTGTGTTTGTTGATATTCACATGCAGAAAGAGTCATTGGGAGAAGCTAAAGAACGATCAAAGAAATGACAAATGTTCACGCAAGTTTCTATATAAGATGAAACACGGATAGATATGATTTGTATTGCAATAACAGATTCAATACACAACCAATTTTTAATGACGAAAGCAGTCATATAATCATTAAGTCGTCATTTGTCCCTCCCTCGTGAGAATATACAACACCAAAACTGTCGGAAAACATAATTTGAATTGAGCACTAGACCTTTGTCGGCCTGGTTGCGGGAGTTCCCAGTGAAACCTTAGCAATGTGTGGGGGGGTTTCCATTCCGACCATTCTCACACTCAACTATAACCGTAAGTTCAATGATATTGAACTTGAACAACTAATGTAAATGAAAGATTCTTTGGCGCTCTAGGTTTGGGGAAGTTATAGACACATTTTCATACTTAGTATCTAGAGTACTTCATTTAATTTCCTTTGTAATATTGGACTTTGACAGTATTTATCATACACTTCAAAGATAAATAGTAGTGTCTTATTCAATAAGACAGACAACACAATATTAAACAGTATTGAGGAAAAAAATTAAATACATTATCTATTGTACTATTCAATTCAATTATGTCCAAAGGACATTCCAAACTCAAGAAAATTCTTCAATTTTGATGCTTTCATCAAGTTAAAGTTGCACAAAATTGATGGATCACATTACTAAATTTTTATACAGGGAATCTTAGACTAAGATCTCTACTGAAGATCAAACTATACAACTTGCAACTGCAAAACATGCAGGCTGCTTTTTTTTTTATTACTAGCTTTCTTCTTCACCCCTATTCTAAAGTGTCCATCAACAAAAACAAGCTGTAAAGTTATTGAAAAAGAAAAGAAAAGAAAGGAGAGAGTGGACGTTTTTCACACTTTGAGAGCATTGTCTTCACTTTCAACAGATTCCTTCATACTTTCCCCAGTCTTTTGACTAAGAGCTCCAACTTCCTCTGCGTCGAAGCTCGAGTGGACACTGTATAGAACATAAACAAGCACCGAGAGGCCTGAAAAGAATCCAAATCGGACATAGGATGCTCTATCAAGAGAACCCAACAAGAATATGTTAAGGAAGATGGATATGGAAGGAATCCATGGCATCAAAGGGACCCCCCAAAATTCAGGCTTTCGAGCTTGTGGGACCATGAAATGGAATAATTGTAGAACTCCGATTGCCAAAGTGATACAAGCCCCGAGCATGAAGGCACTGGGCTTACCCGATGGCCCGAAATGCCAGAGGAGGGTAAACATGACAGATGTGAGAGTAAAACAAGACAGGAACGAAATGGTTGGCCACGGATTTGTCGTTCCCACAGTAACATAACGCCTATATATCACCGCATTTGCCACCATGTAGAAGACAAATAGCGTCCCAATGGATATGAGATTCAGTAGGATGTTTAGATCAGTAAAAAGGGCAATAGCTGCTGTGAAGATTCCTGAAGAGAATTCCCCAAGTATGAGTATATATGAAAAAGTTAACAAGAAAAAAGAGAGAATAACAAGAAAGAAGTAAGAAAGATCAAATATCGAGCATCCGTGAAAAAAATACATACATACAAAATGGTAAGTAGAAAAATGGGATGGTGACAACCACAGAAGGAACTTGATGATAGGAATAATTATCTAATGGTGTCGACAAAATCTTTGATCACACAATCTTTAAAAGTAAGTTTGGAGCATCAATGAATGAACAGCATTTCCACCATTCTCCTAGTGATCCTATATACTAGTCATCACTCTTAGCTCTACCAATTTGAGAAGAATCATATGATCTTTCCCTTTCGCAAAAGTCAAGGATAAACTTTTATTGATCAGCTAAAGATTGACATCATCTCTTACTGTATTTTCATTTTTATTAGGTGAGGTCCGCCTATCAATATCAAAAATGCTAAAGCAATAGTTTCCTCCACCAACTTAAAATTTACAATAACAAATTTCATCCAAAAAGTTAATCTTATGCTCATTATGATTTATTTCTTTCCCAAAAGATTTTTCTCCCAGAAATTGAGACTTTCCCTTGCTTCGGCAATACTTTCTCATAAGCAGCCTTGCCTACATCACTTCACATCACTCGACTCCTAAACGATGAAAGACAAGATCAGAGAATATTGATCCCATACTATGAATTTTACTAAAAACAGTACTTAGTAAATAATAGAGCTAGAGTTATTTGGCATATTCTCCCATGAAATCACTTCACATACTACACAACTATATGAATTATGAACAGTATTCTGAGTACAACTTGTTTGTTTTAGCCCACTAGCAAGTTGCATAGACTTATCAGTGACAGAAAGAAGTCAGATTTATGGAAGAACACTAGAATGGTCCCAACCAAAAATAGTCAAGTTCTAACTCCAATAGTTCAACCTCCAAGGAATTTCAACGTGTACTTGCACCAAAAATTGGCCCCACAAGACAAAAATTAGTTGAATGAGAATCAAAATCTAAAGATAAACCATAACCCCGTATTCATACCTAGGCTTCTAACTGAAACGGTACTAAATGGACCCAAAATCCTTGAGTTTCACATCGATTTGCCAGCTTATAAGTAAATTGTACACCGTGTCTTAACTCTACACAAAGGTGCCAAAGTAAGAATGATTTTCATTCAAGACAAGACAACTTTACATTAATTCTTGACGCGCCAAGTTCACGTCAGTTGATTGACTTATGAGTACAATGTATACCATCTCTTAACTCTTATAGGGCCAATTTAAGAATGGCTTTCATTCAAGACAAGACGACTTTTTATTCTTGACACGCTCGGGTCCACCTTGACTATAAGCAGTATAGGCGGCCCCGCTTAGGTGAGGGCCCTATTATATTAATGCTTTCAATATATATAGGTAAAAACTCATAAAATGTATATAGAAGGCTTCATATGAAGTAGGCCTAAAGTTCCAAAAATCTCAAGACTCGCCTCAGCCTTGGGTCCACATCAGTTGGTGGACTTAATGAGTACTTTGTATACCCTCTAGAGGCTCCAATTTAAGAACGGAATTCATTTAAGACAAAATATTTTTAGAATAAAGCTGGTTTGCCAGAAAGATTTTGCCCACCTGGATGACCTCACCTCACATGGGGTGTGGGACCGACGTGGGATCGAGGTGAAATAAAAAATGAAAAAAATGCTTCCCTCCCCCAATGTGTGTGGTCTGTCAAGGAAGGTGTGACACCCTCTCTAGCACACCAGCTCGGTTGACATTTTTATGTTAATTCTTGACGCGCTTGAGCCCCACATCAGTTGCGAACTTTTAAGTACATAGTTCTAACAATGGCTAATGAGTAAACAGAAAGATCGAAAGAGGACTCAGTTCCAGTATAAGACAGTCAAACACAGACAAAAAAAAAAAAGTGCAAGTAAATGTAAGCAAGGACATTAAGAAAAAAGGCAAGATTTAGTAAGTGGGGCAACATACCAAGGAAGACGGAGGCATTAACAGGCGTAGAAGTCTTAGGATGGACCCTTGCAAACCATGAAGGGAGCACGCATGACCGTCCGATTACACACATGTAGCGTGCCTGCCCCAACATCGCAACCAAAAGCGACGTCAAAATACCAAAACTGGCCCCCACTCCGATCACATTCGACACCCACCTCCACCCCGCGGATCCCACCTTAAACGCCCCAGAAAACGGCGAGTCTGGATCGATCTGTGTCATAAATATATAATTAATTACTGTTTGATATTCACATACACTAGGCATAAAAAATAACTCCAATTTGTTGATAATGACGACATTATTATCATCACCACTTTCTTGAAAATCTGCACTGCAGGATTGTACCTAATGAATTAAATACTGAATTAAATTATTTTAGTCATTCAAAAACTGGTCTAGAAAAGAATAATTACCATGTCATAAGGGAGAAGGGAGGACATTGAAGCAGCCATTAAGCAGTAAAGAACAGTGACGATGGTAACCGAGCCTGAAACTCCGACTGGGATATCCTTAACCGGATTTTTGACCTCTTCAGCCATCGTGGAAACGGCGTCGTAACCGATATAGCTCACATACACCACAGAAGCGCCATTAAACACACCAGAAGCACCAAATGGGAAAAACCCGCCAGGATTTTTGGGGTTTTCGGGTTCAGTGAAATTCTTCCACTCACCTCTCCAGAACCCAATCACTATTACGAAAACTATGAACAAAATGTGTAGAACAGTTAAAACCATGTTTAACCATGAGCTCTCTCTAGTACTGCAAAAACCCAGGAAAAAATGAAATTAATTTAATGAGGCTTAACTAAAGTGAAAATGATGACGAAATATTGGAATTTTAGAAAATTTACGATGTGTGTACCTGTAGCAGATTACGAGAGTGAGTAGTAGGACCACGGCCACTGCAACAATGTCAATTTCATTGTACCCTTTTGGTAGGCCATCGATGGTGAACCTTAAATGGGTATTTGATATTCCCAGGGCTGTACATAAATAGGCTGTGAATCCTCTGGCCGCCGCCGCATTTGATAGTACGTAGTCTATTATCAGATTCGCACCGGTTAAGAAGGCCAAGAATTCACCTGCAATGACACATATGCATTTAAGATGAGGAAGAGGAAAAGGTTTTGATTAGTTACTGAAATATGAACGCGTTGTATATGAAAATGTAACGGACCAAAAGTTACGCGTATGTAGCTAAACGCGCCGCCGGCGACAGGGAGGTCCACGGCGAATTCTGTGTAGCAGAAAGCAGAGAGTAGAGCGCAGAGGCCAGCAATGGCGTAAGAGAGGATGACAGAAGGGCCAGCATATTTTCGACTGGCGTTGCCGGTGGTGACAAATACTCCGGCACCGACCATACCGCCGATGCCGAATCCCATTAAGTCATACCACCGGAGGCTTCTTTTCATCTCCGTTCCGGACCTGGCTCGAACCCGTCTCGTCTCTTCAAAAGAAGTCGAGACCGAGCATGCCCTTCGAGCCAACCTTTTCGGAGTATTCGAGAGTGCTCGGATATAGGAGTTAAGGCTAGAGAAAGAAGAGACATGGCTACGGCTATCCATAAGAACCATCACACTACTCTCTCTTCTCCTCTCTTTATATTTATGTAAATCTTTTGAGTGCTAAGAGTGCAGAATGCGTGCCACCGTTTCTTGCTTTCTTGGGAAGAGATGAGGACAGGGAGAACGGCTATATATTGAGTTCACAAAGTTCACACCGGGCTGGTTGGATGGGGTGGGTGGGGTGAATTGTGAGAGACTCACAAAGAGACTGATATTGGTTGGATGGTAAACAAACGTCCACTTGGTTTATGGGAGGAACCGAAACTTTTGAGGGTCCCCAAGATTGTTTTCATAGGGACATTATGGGATTGGATCAATATTAATTTTAATTTTAGTACTACAACGGAATTAGTGTTATCACGTGAACTAATGTTAAATGCAACGTAACATCATTCCTAAAGTTCCTGAATGATTATAGTTTTATGAGGAATAATGGCATAGAGTCGAAACAAAAACTTAAATATGTAACTTATAAGTTTGTTGGACGTAGTTAATTTTTTTTCAGAGAATTATTGAAATAATGACCTGAAATGAAATATCTAGAATCACTCGCTAATGTAATCCAGGTAAAATTTTCAGCCTAATATTCCTCATCTTCTTAAAGGAGAAATCCTGTGCATTAATCTAGAAGGTCAAAAAATTCTCATGAAAAGTATTTTAATATATGAAGATTATTCATTCTCATAACTATAAAATGGACTTTGTGAAAGTTCTCCATACAGAATTGGTAAAGTATTAACGGAACTGTCGTTACTGCGTTTAAAATCTAGTAACATAATGTTGACTTGGATTGATGCTAATAATCTTGAAAGATAAGGAATCGATGCTAGTAATCTTGAATAAAAAGGCCAAGAATGATGAGGAGATTAAAAGAAGTGTGATTTTTTCTTCAAGAACGTGTAATCAGTAGTCGGCAATAATAAAAGAAAAGATTAATAATTAAATTAATTCCATTTGAGGAATAATATAAGTATCCATGAATAATGATAACATGGGATTTACAATGATTTTTTTTTTTTGTTTTTTGAATACCTCGACAATTACTTTTAAGTGGGCGAGTAATGTGTGGACCAACTATTTGGAAGTTATGAGGATAAGCATTTGTTTGGAAGATGTTAGGATAAGATTAGTCCAATGGTCAATGAGGTAAATAAACACTTTTTCAAAAGATAATTGAAAATACTCAAGGACCACAAGAGATCATCCGAATTAAATATAACTTATTTTGTGGTTAAAGCGTCGACCATACTAAAAAAATTGAATTTAATTGGCATTAGTCGACTCTCCACAATTTACGCTAGACTAAACTCACTCACTCATAATTTGTTTGTCTAACCGTTCTTCTCTTCTCCTCGACTGTGATTTCTTCAATTTTTAGCAGACATTTATTTTTGGGATAGCAAAAAAACTCGTTCAACATAGTACCCATGGACCCTGCCCCCGAGGGATAGGGCAATGGTCATTACCCTGAAGTGGGTACAGGAAACATAGTTCTCACCCCACGACCCTCCACGTTTTAAGTTAATTTTAATTTTAAGTTTTTTTATCGAACAAAAATAATAAATTTATCATCATTTAAAGAGAATATAAGTTATTTTTAACAAATTAGTAAAAAAATAATAATATTTACTAACTAAAGATATAAAATCAATAAATAAAAAATAAAAAGAAAAACCCCCGTCCCGTTCCGCTTTAATCGAGAATAAGGATGGGGTAAGATAACAAAAATACCCGACGGGATAAGGGTGGAAATGGCCGCCCCGTCCCATACCCACCCCGTTGTCATCCCTAATTTATTTATTTTGTGAATAAGATTACACAAGAAAAACATACAAGACTTTTATTATTATTATTATTATTATTATTATTTATTTTTTTTGTGTTAAAGAAAATAATTAGGGTCATGTTTAGACAAACTGCCGCAGCTGTTGCATATGATCACGTGAATCTCATCATGCTAATTATAAGAGGAGTGCTCATACAAATCTCACTTCATCTTTCTTATATTATACTCTATTGTCATGCCTAAACTTGCAAATACAATTTTATAGTATTTAATAAAAATTCAAAGGATTATGCTACTTGTACATAAAAATGGTACACAAAATGGTGTAGAGGGAAAAAATTGGATGGAAAAATTAACTGTGTTTCAAATTGTCAAATGGTAGAGTGACGTGTGGCATTATGTAATCCCTTATATAAACATTTATGTACATGTAGCAAGACCCAAATTCAAAATAGAAAATCATTTTTTAAATTACTAAATAACAATTTCTGAAGAGATTTTTTTTTATATTAAACTGCCGAAATCTCAATAATATTTTTTTCAAACTAAAATTTTATTTAAAAAAAAAAATTGAATAATTTTAGTCCAAAATCTTGCGAAGAGCAAAAGAAGAAAGAATATCAAATTGTTGATATACAGATGTATTAATAAAACGACCGAACAGGGAGAAAAGAATTCATGAGCACCTGATTCTCTTAGAACTTGAGGTTGAATTGCATTTGCATGCAGTAAGGACACGACTACGGCTTCGTAAAGGGTAACACATAAATTCAATCCTGACAAAAGTGGACATTGTGATTGCGCTTGAAATTATTTTGAAAGGCAGAAGGGGATCATGGCATGTTTGGTATATTGTGGAAGATATCAAGCAGCTATAGAGGCAATTACAGGGCGAATGATCCCAAGTTTTCGTGAGAGAAATGAAGTGACTCGGTTGCTAGCTAGCCAGCCAATGAAAGGTTGAATCACGATGGATAGATGCTCTTTTAACCACATGAAGAAAAACTTAAGGTATTGTTTCAAATGGACCACTTGAAACTTATATATGTAAGGTATCAAAATTTTGATTAAATGTTGTGATCGATTGTGAAAGTTTGTTCATTACATTCACTATAAGGGAGGTAGTACCTCCTTTCTTTTCTTTTTTTAATTGTTCTCAAATCTCTCCTCTACCGATATAAATTTTGGAAGTAGGGTTGGGCACATCTCCTCCCATGAGTGGATTAGTATGGTGTTAGAGCCAATAAAAGACATCAATCCAAGTTTTGTTGTCATCCCTTTATAATTAGGGTAAAGCCATTTGTACAGAAAATGGTGTAGTCATCCCTTTATAATTAGGGTAAAGTCGTTTATTGGTTTAAATACAACTAAAAAATTTTAAGGGATTTTGATAAAAATTAATTGTAAAATTGAACTTAAAATTTAAGTCATATTTTAGCTGAACCAAACGGGGGCTGAATATACTCTTCAATTAAAGTTTAAACCCATGTTTGAGGCATATTGAAATTCTCATTATCATTCTTCTACTCATTTTCAAACACACATTTTTCAATAAAAAAATATTTTTCCATCACATCAATAACTTCTCATTCTTTTCCAACCACACATTCTCTATTAATCTACTGTTCCAAAATAATGTAGCTCAAACACATCCTAAACTTCTGTATGAGATGGTTAACAACATGCTATTAGATATTTGTGGAATACGACTATTCTAGAGGTTAATGGAAAATTCGGATCAGCATTGGACACATTAAGGGCCATTAGACAATAAATCAATGAAATAAAGACGACCAATTATCTTTGCACTTCATGCTTATAACTTTCGTTTTGTCTTCATAATAACCCAATTATATCGAAATTGATATATTGCACCATTCACCAATACTAGTGTCTATTTTATTAACTTTTAGGTAATTTCAATATAAATAATTAGAAACAAATTAGATTGGATTGAAAAAGTTGATTAAGATCTTAGTGAGATCACCATTACTTCATTAGCTAATCATACAACTATAGAAAGGTGGTAGGAATAGGACACACCTCATTATAGTAAAGCACCATTAAGTGACAAAATGAAGGTATTTAAACATAAATTTATATAATTTGCAAAATCAACAAAAGGGGAATAGAAATTTAATTTAATTTACCAAAATCTCACCTCTTCGAACAATTGTTCTTGATGACGCCACAATTTTATTTTTTCCAGTACTGTTAGGGCCTGTTTGGGAGTTTTTCATCGATTTTTATCTTTTTGGATGATGTTGTTTATAAGTTATTAAGAAAATTGGAGGTTATTAATTTTTTTAGAGCTTGGATTTTGGATTGTTTAAAAATCACTCAAAGTTAGTGTAGTGTAATTTGGAACGTATTTTCCAACCCCAAAATTGATGATTTTTGGGCTATTCAAATTTTCTTACAATTTTTCGTTCAATAAAACAATTATTTTTAACACATTTGTTTTTTCAAAACCATCTTGTAAATAAAAATACAATAACTAAAATTTATTTATATGCAAAAAGTTACTTTATAACTAAAAAATTAAATTATAAATAAAAATTTATTTATAAGATAAAAATAACTTTTGTGTAAAAAAATTGCTTATAAACTAAAAAGTATTACTAATAACACAAAATTTACTTACAAAATATGAAAAAAAAATTAGTTATGTGTAAAAAATTATTGCCAAGTACAAAATTAACTTATAAGCAAAAAATTAATTATAACTTAAGAATTTAAATATAAGTAATTATTTATATTTAAGTTAAAAATCAATTATATGTAAATTACTTATAGGTAAAATATCGTTTATAAATAAAAAATTCATACAAAATTCTCGAGCATGGATTGAATTATTTTAAAAAATTGCTACTAAAAATCACACAAAAATGGACTCCTCATAAACGACCAAAATCGATACTTTAAAAAAAAATCATATATGATACCTGAATTGAGCAGGAATGAACATTATTAAAAATAAACAAATGAAATTAAAATCATGTCATATGCAGGGGCGGACGCATACAATTAAAGTTAGGAGGGCACACTCGAACTTGCAAAAAAGTTGGGAGAATTTTTACAATAGAAAATTTATATCCAAAAAAATATACCCCATTTAATTTTGCATCCAAAAATTTACAAGAAATATGACTTTTTCGGATGTAAAATTTCAAAATTTTTTTATGTAATATCCCATATAAATTTTCTAATAAAATAATGCAAATTACATTGAAAAAATTTATATCACAAAAATAATAAATGTTAATGAAATAATTGAAAATTTTAAAAAATTGGGAGTTAGACGCCTCTTTTAGGACGTACATTTGACGCATTTTTAACTATTTTCGATATCTATTGGAATTATTCGATATGTCTATAATGTAGTTTTCGAAACGAGCTTTAAGATGATATAAGCTATTTGTAGATTCGACTCCTATCGTACGATCGTCGAAATTTTTTTAAAGTTAGCATATTATCGAAATTTTCGAAATACTAATTTTAAACACATACTTTGACAATTCGTAACATTTGCTACGATGGTCGTTTCGCAGGCTGTTAACGACATAAAAAACTAGACTGTAAGTATTTCGAAAAGATATTAAGAATGCAATATTTCGATTTCGTTTCACATCATATAATAATTTTGAAAATTGAAACAAAACATAGAAAATTGCATGTGCCCCCTAGGCCCCCCTTGCATCCGCCAGTTGTCATACGTTAAAAGCTTATCAATTATGATACGTTAATATGTGGTCGTATTAATTGTGGTCCATCAACTGTACAAATAAATTAATCGTTCATATTTTCAATATTACTTATAGAATACAAAGAACGAAAATCCACAAGCACGTATTGTCTCTGCGTTGTTTACGTTATGATATATCATGCGATGGTTCTATCTCACTTTTTAGTCTCAATTTTAGATTGTCACTCGACTGCATACATATGTATTTCTTAAACACCGAAGACAAGAATTAACAATGTACATAACCTTTTTTTATTTAAAATTCATTGAAGAGAGGTACACACAAGTTATATTTATGACGTTTCACTTTTCAAAACCATATTTTAATTTGATGTCATAGGATACGATAGAGATGACCAAGAAACAAAAAAACCATTTCTCAATTTAAATTATTATTTTTCAACAAAAATAATTAATGAACCAACCGTACGTTACGTTTCAACTGAATGCAGAAAAAATGCCAAGCCAAAGTAAGCAGCTGACGAACTAAACCTGAAAGGAGACGCAATGAAATTACTTATATTGGTAAGTGAAATTACAATCTTGTCCCCACATTGACAGGTGTAAAGAAGTGGGTTTAATATTTGTTTTCCTATTTTGGGTGGAAGATTAAAGTAGAGGACACGTATTAGGGTAGGGGAAATAGGGTAGGCCAATATATGCTGGCAAGCCTAACCATACTTTCCATGAAAAGGTTACGGAGGAGCATAACTTTTGGACACTTTTTTT
>OU503039.1:29207144-29225029 GCA_912172775.2 Fraxinus pennsylvanica | reverse complement strand
TGTGTGTGTGTGTGTGTGTGTGTGTGACAGTGAACACTTATCTATCATGAAATTCTTAACATACTACAGAGAAATTCAAACTTATGTATTTAACATTTCACTTGCCTTGAATCTAGTGATATATCAACACATATTTATAATAAAGAAGACAACTCTTAATCCCCTCTTATAAATATCTCAAAGCAATTCAACCTAGTTCAAATCACACTAACTCCCCATTATTTTAGATTTAATCCCTACCATTAGGCGTTGATTGTATTTCGTTTATAGTAAACCCCTCGATTCACCCATATTTTGTGATTATTTCCTTGCTTTCCCTTCAATTTTGTATCATGAGCGGTGAAATACCATTGTAACTCAAGGACTATACAATTTTTTATGTACCATTTTGCGTTTCAATGATAAATCAAATGTGTTTCTCTCTCCTCTTTCTATCTTTTCACCTTAATTTTTTTCACCAGTCCAATTTTCTTTGAGTATATTTGGTCAAGATTTTTAAAGTTCATAAGTTGATCAAATATCATTTATAATGGTGGTGCGATGTTAGTTGTGGTACGATTGTGGAGGTGGTGGATTGGTGCTACCGGTGGTGATGCCGTGATGTGGTTATATACAGTCACAAACTAGACCGATTTGATCACAGACGGTCACACTTAAAATAAATTTGATCACAATTAATCACAAATAATACAAGTCAATGACTGACTTACATACAGTCACAAATTAGTTTGATGTGGTCACACACAGTCACACTAAATTTGATCGCAGTTAATCACAAATAACACAATCACAACTCTGGTCACCTACAACGCACCACCACTGCCACCACACAGTACCCAAAATATTGCTACCATCTCACCACCACCACACAGATTAACTCGAATGCACTATCATCATTGCATCGCACCATCATCGTCATCGTACAGATCTATTTTCTAAACGCAGTGACACCTCATCACCACCACCTCCACCTGCAAAGCTTTTGTGTTTGTAAATGTATATATAAAGAAAAATCATTTTGAATTTCTAAAGGCTCAACCTTTCCTGAAAAGTACCCTAAAATTGGGAATATATATATATATATATATAGAAAGAGTGAGCGCTTTTGAATTTTTGGCGGTGAAGATGTTCCCGAAAAGTTTCCTAAACTTGGGTTGGGTTGGGTTGGGTTAGGTTGTGTGGTGTGGTGTGGGGTGGGTTAAGGATATAATGTGTGTCAATTGTATATATGTATAAATTATAAGGATAATTGGATAAGGCTACAGGTACAAAACATTGTCCAAAATGTCTAGCTGGCGATTTTTTGGATTTTCCTTCAATTTCTCGTGCACTCACAGTCAAACCAAAAAAAAAAAAACCCAAAATTTACATTTACCTTTTCTTGGAATTAAACCCTTATTTCACATTCTCTCGTCCATTCCAACTCCCCCGTAAGATAACCCTCCCAAATCTCAGCTGCCCTTTTTACCCACTCTTCTCCGACTGACGACGAGCTAACAAGGAGTACAGATCTCCTCCGGCTGACGATAAGGGAACAAGGAGTACAAGCTCGACATCGGTATTGTTGAAAATCGACGATAGTATCATTAATGTGTGACTCTCCTTTGTAAATGGCTTTAAATCTTCAGTTGTTCGTAAATGGGTTTTTTGGTTTTTTGCTTACATTATACGTTTTCTGGTTTTTTGTTTTTCAACTTCGCTTATTCATTTTCGATTTTTTGTTTCTAAAGGTTTAATTACCATTTGTTCTATTAGTTCAACCCCATCAGTTTAATTTGTGATAATTTGTTGGTGTTAGTTTGATCCATTCTTTGCTGCCTAATAAAGATAATTTGTTGGTGTTAGTTTGATCCACTCTTTGCTACCTAATGAAGATAATTGTTAACTTGCCGTTGTATTAATCAATGACTGGAAAGAATATGGGTATCTGCCACAGTTGTCAACAGCTTGGGCATCAACTGTATGACTTCCCAAAAAAATCAACGATGTCCAAACTGTGTGCAGAGAATTGTAAAAAGGATGGAGGTGGAGAAGAAGATGGCAAACATAGGTAGAATAGTATTGTGTTGCACTAAAGATTGTGGGTATTTCGAGTGGAATGACGTGAAATCCTGGAAGAAGAAAGACTTGTCATTTGAAGGACAATCTAGTGATTTTTGTGATGAAATGAAATCAAGCAGCATTGTAACTTCTCGAAATCAAGCGAAAGCTCCATTTGACGACCTACTAAAAAGTGTGGCCGTATTAAAGATAGAAGGAGAGGATGTGGAGATCTCGCTCAACATAACCATCCGGGAGGGATAGGGGAAAGCATGTAGGGGGTAGAATTGATGTTTTTGACGCTAACATAATTGTAGCTATCAATCAAACTTATATAGTTGGATATTACTTATCTTTATGTTCATTTTGAGCCAATGTCCATGGTTATGCAATTGAACATGTGCTCTGTCTTCTGGTGCATATTGTCTAACGTAACAGAGATTTATCTCAACTTGCCAATTTCATCATTTTTATGATATTGGCACTGCCTTTAATTTCCCTTCATTTGCACGGTGCTAGCTTTACTTTATGTTTCAGAGTTATGTTTTCTGTTTGCTTGTCAAGGTCTAATATTTCCAAATATTGGCTGCATTGCATTGAGCCTGATTATGCCAAGCAATACTTTTATTAAACTCATGCTAATGCCACCTGAAGAGGTCATTCCCTTCAGTATACTGGGATAAGAATGAGCACTTGAGTTTGAATATGAAGCCATCGCCTAGCTGCAAATAAGGCAGACGTCTCATGCAACCTCACAAATGGAAATCGAACTGCCCACCAACATAATCATGCTTACTGTAATGCAATAGTCACTGTAAAGACAACATTATAATCTGCTAAGCAACCAAAAAATGTTCAGAAATTGTTGAAACAAAACAAACTATTTCATACATCCCAAAATTCCAACATTTCGATTAGTTTTAACATAGCAAAATGCCATGTTACATGTCAATTTTGAAATAGCCATAAATCAAAATACGAAATGCTCCACTTGCAGCAAGTGAAGAACACAATCAAAATAATATATTTTGTCTCCAGAACATGTTCCACAAGTTCCACATCCTTCATTTATGCATCTATTAGGTTCTCCCCAGTCTTACGGTTTGCTGGAAACTGTACATGATGCAGCCAACAAACTAGTTCAAAATTACATGCAATGGACACGCAATTAAGACTAATGCAGAGACAGTTATACATTTTTTTACCCCTTAATTTCTTTGAATTCGTTTCCAATTGACTTTTTTCCGTAATTTTTTCAGTGCACCTTTGCTCTTTGTAAGTTTCAGATCCAGAATGTGCAGGTTTTCGTCATTAGGAGCTTCAAGCATACGTGCATCCAAGTTACTACTATTCGATTTACACAATTCATTTGTCTGAACTTCAATCTAGAGCTGTGCAAAATATCCGAACTGAACCGAGCTATTTTTCTTAAATGAAATACCCAAACGGGTATCCGAATCGAGAATCGAATTGTTTGGTTTGGTTCTCGGTTCTATACCAAGAACGGAAGAACCGAATAAGAACCTTATTTTTTTATATTGGATAAATCAATTTCTTTTATTTTTTCTAAACAAATTAATAATTTTTTTTCTTATTAAATCTTATTAGTTGAATAATTTAGAGTTTATTTATATTTGTTAATTATGTTTTTTTTCAATTTTTTCTTGTATAATTTCTTAATAGTTAGTATGGAAGTCAAGCAACTGATGATTACATTAAATAGTTGGTAAGTATTATCAATACTTTAAAATATTTTATCTTTATGACTCTAATTTTTATTTCATTTTTATGTAGACTTGAAAATTTGAAACAAATGAATTATTGATATAAATCATCGAAATTTTACTAGTAATATTTACTTTTTGGTATTTGTATTTGACAACTTATTATTTATATGTTATTAAATTAGATTACGTTAATTTATAAAAGTTAAGATTGAATTTGGTATTTATATCTACTTTTTATTATTAATATTAGTATATACTTTCAGGTGTATTTATGTAGTATTATTCTAAATGTTAAAAAATATAATTATAGTATAGAACNTTAAATGTTAAAAATTGTAATTATAGTATGGAACCGAACCGAACCGAAACCGAACTTTGAACCGACTGTTCCATTTACTAAATACTCGAAAATTTCTGAAACCGAATCGAATCGAATCGATCCGCGCCCATCCCCGCTTCAATCCACTCCAATAGACGATTTGATTGTGCTTCATTTGCCGCTACTAAGTCTGCCATCTTGGTAAAAGCACTACACTATCTCTTATATCTTAATTGTTCAGCTGTAGACACCAAACCATCGTAAGTCGTTGGGACCCGCATGTACGGTCTACTAACATCTCTCATCCATCTCTTCAAGACATACTTATTGGGGAGCATGTGCACATTATTGCGAATTAAAACTGATATTGAGTGTTTACAAACAATGCCTTAGAACACAAATGGCAATTGCACTCAATGTCGCAACTGTCTCTATGAAAATAGACTGTAAACATTTTTTTTCATGCCTTCACTGAGAATAATATCCTCACGGACCTTGTACTTCATTTTCTCCGGGAAGTCTTTGGCGAATAATATTTCACAATAAACCTTTGCCGTGAATTCTTGTTGGAACTCTCTAAATTTTGTGATAGTATACACCTCTTGAAATTGTTTCTCCATATCATACTTAGTGGCACATGGAACCATTTACGAGAATGATCTAAAATTAGCTTGAAATTCCTTCTCCACCTTACTTCGCAAGGCGTGCTCGTATTGCTCTACAAAAAGCTTTAAAGAAGCTTTGGAATGCACATAGCTATCAAAAAATGCATTCATACTCTCACTCTGTTATGTGGTTGACATACCAGCCCAGAACGTAGTTTTCAGATAGCATGGTACCCAACGACTTCTCTCAATACAGAGTCCATTCAACCAATCATTATCTCGTAATTGAAAATGATCGAGCATATTCAACTAGCCTTCTTCAAATTCTTCGTAACTTACTGTGTCATAGACTAACACGTGTGTGGCATGCATTATTGAAGCTTTGGCAATGTGATAGCTGAACTTCTCGCGTAACTTCTTTAGTATATGCCACAAGCACCATCTATACTTAGTGTTAGGAAACACAATTTCAATAGCATTTTGCATTGCTCGATCTTGATCTGTAATTATTCCTTTGGGAGCTTGGCCATTCATGCATTCTAACCATGTCTTAAATATCCAAACAAATGTGTTAGTATTTTCGTTCAAAACTAAACTACACCCCAAAAGAGTTGATTGACCATGGTGATTCACCCCTACGAAAGAAGCGAAAGGCATATCATATTTGTTATTGACGTATGTAGTGTCAAAAGTAACGACATCCCAAAATTCCTTATATGCTTCCCGACATCTATTATCTGCCCAAAAAAACATTTCTCAAGCGACACTCTTCATCCAAGTCCATACGAAAGAAAAAACCAAGACACCGTGCTTGCATTCTTAAGAAATATGCTCGTATTGCAGTAGCATCCCCTTCCCCAAGTCTTAAACATCTCACTTTCTCGATAAAAATTTCTGCAATCTTTCTCAACACATGTCATGTTATCAAAACCACCTACCTCCACTACAGTTGAATTAAAGCTTTTATACACAGGTATTCCTACCACGTCATTCACCTCAAGTCTTCCTTTAACACGTTCACTAAGTTCTCGATTACATCTATATAACCTAGACTTAGATGGACTTGTTTTATGATTATGCTCTAAATGCACAACGTTTATTCTAAATATTCCACACGCATCAGAACAAGCAGTCATTTTGGCTTTACACCCAGTTTCAATTGTTGGTGGAGGATTCAAATAAGTACTTTTATTGTGGTTTCGTCACCCTTCTCGACTACAAGTAAAACTTACATATCATACTATCCAGTCATCTCCCCTCTTTGTACTTTGTTTTCTAACAAGAAACCCTACTTGATAAGCGTATTTCTTGTAGAATTCAAATACCTCGATTTTATCTACAAATTTCATACCAACCTTAGGCAAGAACATCTCACTCTCCTCATCTAACGTTTCCTCAGCCAAACAATCGCCAACCACAAGATTAGATGAGGTAACATCCATTCCTGCAGGAATAACATTTCACATTAACAGAACGCATGAGCATTTGTTTCAAAATCAAACGTGCAGTGATTTGCAAGTAGGCTGGAGTTCAGACAAATATCCAGATCACTCATCATTGAGGTGTTTTAAGCACGACAACTATAATTTAATCTGACCCCTTATTGTCATTGGGTATATTAAAAAATTTAACTTCAAAGTTCACACATAAACAAACTACCGTGGTCAGAGTTTTTTTCAACCATGTTGCCAGAAACATTATGTAACTCTCCATCCTTTTGGGTTTCCTTCTCTGTTGAGACAGAGGAATAAGGAGATTCATATATCAATGACAAAAATTGGTATTTCGTCTACCATTACATTTTGAATGGAAAGTAAAAAAAATTACCATTTGAGCCAATGGTATCTTCAAATCCACCGATTAGCACATTGTATAATGAAAGAAACTGCTCCGATAAATCATCCATTTCATGGGTGTGGGTCAGATTGAGGTGGATGTGTCGGGAGCGGGAGATTTGGGATGAAAGGGGTTTTCTTGCGGGAGAGTTGGAATGAAGGGAAATTTGAAATAAGGTTTAATTCCAAGAAAATGCAAAATTTGGGTTTTTTTTTTGTTTGACTGTGAGTACATGAGAAATTGAAGGAAAATCCCAAAAAAAGGCCAACTAGACATTTTGGACAATGTTTTGTACCTGTAGCATTATCCAAATTATAATATATGTGTGTGTGTGTTTGTGTTGTATATTATATATTATGCGCATGTTTGAACCCCATTTTTTCAAGAATGTATTTTTTGAATCTCATTTTCAACCACTTTCCTATAAAATAATTATACACATATTTTATAAATATTTATTTACTTTTTAACCACATATTTTTCAAAAAATACTATTCCATGATACAATTTATTCCAAAAATGAGGATGAAGCAGGGGCTATATATATTATTAATTGGAATTATACCTGATTTATGAAAATATTTTGTAAGATTGTTGATTGTTACAGTGTAATAGTTGTGTATTGTTTCCCAATTTTTAAATATTTATAGGGGCCACATATTCTAAGACGGCGTATGACCCCCCAAAATATGAAGGCCATCCATGCCTCTAAAATAAATAAAACGCATCAAAAAAATCAAGGATCCATTAAAAAAATAAATCTAAGAGCCTATTTGGAAGTCATTTTTCAACCCAAAAAATTCATTTTTTTACCGTTAAACGTGAAAATTAGCATCCGTTTTTGACTTGCTATCTCACAAATGAGACCCACCCGTTGTAGTTAACGGTCATTTTTTTACTGAAAATCTTGTGGAAAATGGCTCCCAAACAGGAGCTAAAATTTACATGTGATGTTTCATTGCATTTTACCACCCGAATTATTGAAATATAACTTATAATAAAATTGGAAATTCTCAACCGCAGTCCTAAAACATTATTATTTGTCTTGCATAGGTTCAGATTTAATTTTTTATTTATCTCGTTTAGGTTCCCATCAATCTTTTTTGGTGAACATTAGGACAAATGAACATAAATCATTCAACTTCAACAAATAGTCGTTGGAAGGCATGTGATCCATCCTGTTAATGTTATTACTATATGCCCATAATCAGGGGCGGATCGAAACCATTTTTCTTGTGGGATCAAAAATGAGAATTGAAAAATGTTTAGTTAAAAAAAATTTGGGGTCATTTGACCCACATGATCCCATGTGGGTCTGCCAGTGCCCATAACCTAAGCTCTCCATTTTTTTCAAGTGACTATTTTATGTGAAGCAGAACGATTTCCATCAATTTGTCTTTATGTGCATCAAAAAGAAAGTTTGGAACCTAGTTGCAACAAAAAAAATGAACAGTGACCAAAGTGCAACAAGTTGTAATGTTTGAGAGCTATAAGCGAGAATTTCCCTACAGAGTCAAAGACAAGCTATTAGTTAGATGGCTGTACTTTTTTGCAGCTAACTTTCTGGTTGCTTCCTTTGCCCTTTTTTCCTCTTCAAATGGATAACTATGTATGTCAGAGACGTGTTGTCTAGCTGTCGGTATGTGCCTGGGATCAGCCTCAGGCCTTTATGGGTTCTGCAGCCATGGATGGCATTAGCAAGCAGCAGCACTATGGGTTGAATGAAATCTTATCAGTTCCATAACCAATCAAACCAATTCATTCAATTCAGGGCCCACCCAAAAATCCGAGTAAATGGGGTCCTATTTTAGGCTCCCAACGCTTCTTGTGCTCATCCAATCTTCTTTCCTTTTTTGCTGGAATATGGAATCGTACAACCTTTTCAACCTTGGTCCAGCACACCACTGTTTTTGGGTAGACTCAACAGGAATGTGTGGTTTGGAATTTGGTAGGGCCATTCTCTTTCTTTTTACTTTATTGTCAACTACACTTTAGTAGTCTTAGACTGTTATGTCGTAGGTCATATCACTTTGTCAAACATTCCACTTAAGTAGTGCATCTTATGGGAAATCCATCTGTACCGAAAAAATTATATCGAAAATGTGCCCTCCTCTCACATGTGTGTGGGCATCGCATGAATAAAAAAATATGTACTTTGTGATCACCACACCTTATTATGAGTGTAGGTAAAAAATTAGGTAAAAAAAATGTATGTACATATAGCATTGTCCTTAATTCAAACCCATAAGATGATGAATAATCTCTCCCTTACTCTTGTTAGACATAGTGGTGTTAAACGAGTTGATCAATCTGTCTTTGATCTAGAGATACAGCTTGTGGATTCACTCACGTATTGGGGACATTAACGAATCAGAGTTTGGTAGATGGATCAATCTACAACATTAGTTAGAAGTGTAAAATAAATGAATTTTTTAGAGTGGTTCAATACAGTTTGTGTTTCTTTTTCGAGTCATGTTAAGCTAACTACTAGAACACGGAAAAATGCAACACTCAGCATCGAAAAGCATGTCTCCAAACGAGCCATCGATAAAAATCTTCTCATTATCCTTCTTATATTAACTTGTTGAGGCTTGTGGCAAGCTCTTAACATGGTACGAGAACTAATCCAATTTACTTTAGTTTAACAAGAAGTCCTTAAAATTTAAGATAAATAATTTAACATAATATTCGATTATTTGTTATCATATTTAAATTTATAGGTATGTGTTCTTATTAAATTGGTTCGTATTAGGATAAATATTCTAATACACGTCTTGCAATAAATAAGTTGTGCACGCGTACGAGAATAAACAACACTCACTCATTCACAAAGTTTTATAACAAGAACGAGATTCATATGCACACAAAATTAGGTTTTCAAAAGTCGATTGATTTATATCAACAAAATCTTATCCAAATCTCAATAGGTTTGGCTCATTATATCAACATTAATCAGATATATTATTAAATTGGTTCTTACTATTATAAATATTCTAATACACGTCTTGCAATAAATAAGTAGTGCACCCCTACGAGATTAAACAACACTCTCTCATTCACAAAGTTTTATAACAAGAACGAGATTCATATGCACACAAAATTAGGTTTTCAAAAGTCGATTGATTTATATCAACAAAATCTTATCCAAATCTCAATAGGTTTGGCTCATTATATCAACATTAATCAGATATTTTATGAGATGTGGTGTTTGTCACATGGTGTTCACTCTTAAAAGGCAAGAAATATATGTCAAATCTTTTATAATTTACCATAATTATTCTATAGTACTACATTGAGCTGGATTGTACTATATACAAAATTTCCTTTCTACTTTAATACGATCTAGAATATATTCAATAAGTCACGAACGTACCATAAGAGTAAATTTGAACTAGACATTGCACAAATATAATTTTCAATAATGTCGTATTGCACTATCCACGTTCTCCAACAAACCTTATTCACCTCCCTTATTAAGTAAGGCTGAACAAGATGATAATGAGAACTTATCTTTTGTATATATATATTAAGAATTATTCCACAAGTACAGGAAATTACTACATATTGTTGACATGAATTTGAAATTGTTTAATCATATCCATCACTGTATTATTTTCCTTCTCCTAATTTTGAATGTAAACCCTCTATTTCAAATTCCTGCATGAATTCTGTATAATTTACATGTACATATAGCATGATTCATATATTAAGAGTTAGTATGATTACATTAAGCCCTTGTTTGTTTACCATTATTCCAAAAAATTCTTTGTTACAGTAAGATTGTCCACCACACATTCATCCAATAAAATATTTTACACACAAATTAATAAAGTTACTTTAAATTTCAACACATTATCCAAAAAATACTATTCATTGCTCTATCTGTCTCCCAATAATTGGAGACAAACACACCCTAAATAATTCTAACAAGATAATAAAGGGATTTTTCATTAATTAATTTTTAAAATCTCGTAGATTGATGTTGAGTTTGCTATCTAAATTTAACCATCGTAAGGACAAACACACTAATTCGACCATAAAAATTAAGAATCAACCGAGTTACATGTAAAAAGATAAAAAAAACATAAGCTATTAAAAGAAGTTTGTGTGAATTGAAATTAATTTTATTTCTAAAACAAGGATAATTTCGAGTTAAAATCTTTAACCTTTGATCCTAACTCATTTGATTTGACTCTGATACATGAATTACATCATCCCACTTCCATAACAGAGTGGATTACAGTTGGGGTAATTTCTTTTCAAAGATTGTATGATTAATATGGTTAACCTAAATATTACCATTTTGACTATGGTTACTTTGCGGAGATATGTCACCTAATCAACCTACAATGGAATTGAAGCACGCCCTTATTTAAAATAATAATAATAATAATTGATTCATTAGCATGCTTTGAAAAACTTGTCTTAATTTAGTGGACTTTTAGATATTAGATTATTTAAAAAATATGTTAATTCACTTAAATAGAAAAACATATTTATGAAAGTCGTAAAAAATCTTGTTTTGAAAGATATAATTTCAAGATTTAATATGAGAAAATTAAATTTTCTCGATAATTAAATACATCATTGTTGGACAGTTAGTTGTATTGATTTACTATTGATTTGTCACGGAATATATTCTCTTTGATTGACGGTACTCAATTCTAAATGACCTAACTATGCCATGAAAAGAGTAGAGAACTTTGCAATCGTTCTTTTTGTCTTCTTCAATTACATTGCTTGGTTGGATTGTAAGAATTTTGTTATACCGACAATTCGTTGACAATTTTGCTGACATTTCTTGATGTGATAGGCAATCTGATCACTTATTTAAACTACACTTATTCAAATGACCAAAATTTTTGCACATCATGAAATGTCAACCAAAATATTTAAAATGAATGTGAAAGTAATAATTTCTTTCCCGGATTGTAAACAATAAAATACAACAATGACAATAGATGTTAATTCAAATAAATAATCCAAGTAAAAATAGAATATAGAGAGTGTGAATCATGCAAGATTTTGAATAATGTTAGTCTTCGCTTTCATAATTTCATCATTTCCTAAGCCATCCACGAAAGTCGAGGGACTTTTTCTTTGTCAAAAGCAACTTTTCTCTGCAAAGACCTCTTTTTGAGCAACTTCAATGGTCCAGAAAGAATATTATCCTCTATTATTAGGTACTTGAAAAAATAATTATTTATAAGAGGATGAAAAGAGAGCGCTCACTCATGGAATATCACTTTTAGGAATGTCAATGTGGCTTGATAGTTCGAACGATCCGTGGTTCGGCTTTGAAAAAGTTCGAGTCGGACCAGCTCGTGGCTCGGTGGGGTCGAGCTCCACTTTGGAGCGTCGTGGGTGGGATGAGATGGACATGGATGTCCGTGACCAATTATTTGGTTGATTGTGATCAATAATTGGTTAATTTTTGACAAGTTAATAACTTGTGACATAAAAATTATGACTGTAACTCGTATTTTATTAAGTTATAATCGAGTTGTGATCAATAAAAGTAATCCGTGACCTATAATTTGATGTTTTGTGACCATAAAATAGGTTGTGTGACTTATAAATTTTGTGATTTGTGACCGATAAATAAATTGTAATTTTTAAATTTTTAATTTGTGATCTATAAATTTTTTGAATTGTGACCAAATTGCATAGATCTATGACATTTATATATTTATTAATAAAATATATTATTAATTAATTAAATTATAAATAAATTTAAATGAAAACCTGATTTTTGAAATTTAAAACCCATATCCTTAATTTTAAAATGGTGATACTTAAATATTTTATTTATGCATTGTTCCCATAATGTTATTTAGTATCAGTGATGCTAGAATACCAATATAAGTGACCACATTTGATAGGTTCAATTTGACTTTACATTTAAATGAATTTATCATTAAATGACACTTAGATTGATGCTAAGAGCCATTAAGGATGAATAGTATTCTTTTTTTATATATCAAAATTATACGTGGTCTGCAGCAAACAAACAAATTTAATAAAAATAAAACAAACTTAAAATTTAAATGAAAATCTGATTTTTGAAATTTAAAACCCCTATCCTTAATTTTAAAATGGTGATACTTAAATATTTTATTTATGTATTGTTTCCGTAATGTTATTTAGCATCAGTGGTGCTAGAATACCAATATAAGTGACCACATTTGATAGGTTCAATTTGACTTTACATTTAAATAAATTCATCATTAAATGACACTTAGATTGATGCTAAGAGCCATTAAGGATGAATAGTATTCTTTTTTTATATATCAAAATTATACGTGGTCTGCAGCAAACAAACAAATTTAATAAAAATAAAACAAACTTAAAATTTGACCTTTTCATAAGTTGAAATTTATTGAAAATTGATTGTCCCATTAACACCAAGTTGTACCTGCGAGTGGGTAGGGAAATTCATTTGGATATATAACGCCAATTATCTTCTTATTGCGATTTGCTTAATGGTATCTTCACCATTAGCACCAAATTGGTGCAAACAATTCACTCCAATCCAACCCCAAGTTGGTGCAATGAACAATGTTGCATCGTTTAGAATTAAAAAAGAAAGAAGGAAACGTTGTTTATGAGTTGTATATGAGTTTTCAAGACGGTGTGAAAATTGCTCCAATTTAGTACTATGAATTGGACCGAGGTGTTGTTTGGTCTTGCTAGGATGCTAATCGAGCTCTTGTTTTAGTAAATTTTGATAAAATTTGATGAAATATATGGTTGAAAAATTGCTAAAAATTGTGAATCTCATAAAATATATTATTGAATTTAATTTCAATACTTAGCTAAATCAAACGAGGACTAAGGATCCTTCTATTTGATTTGTCAAACATATTTTTCTTCAGATGTTGCAATAAGGTACCTTAAATTCACTTCAATGTGATATAATAGGATGCTATCAGATTTTAATTGGTAAAATTTTATTAAGATTGAAAATAACAAGGCTCTAAATATTCTTATTGAGGTACACAACGGCCTCAAACTATAGTCAAAAACTAAAAATATCTCGATAATTCTATATGGGTTTAGTCGATAATTTTTCATACGAATGCAAGTATTTCTCATCTCGATTTGGACAGAATAGTAAAAGCAAGCACAATTATTAATAATGTTGCTATGTATTTTCTTGAAAATCAATATTAAGGTACCTTTATTTGGTACCACTAAAAAATCCGATTAACATTTAAGTCAAAATTAACAATTAATTTGAACAACGCATTTCATAGGATTCATAATTTTTCAACCACACATTTTATCAACTTTTACGAAAATTATTAAAAATCTGACTTTAATCTCTACCAAACAGGGGTTAAATTGGAAATAATGCGATATTGGATAGAGGGACAAAAGAGCATAAATTCGAAGACAGGAGCAGAATATAAATAACTATAGCGTGAATATTGAAATACGATTATTTGATATTAAAGAATAGAAACACTTGGACAAAATTATCAAGTGTAGGGCCAATTAATTCGGAATATACTCAAAATTAGTGGTTAATGGCATTCCAGAAAATTTGTAGGCCCAATTAGTCCAGATTATCCTTGAAATAGATAGAGAAGGTAATTTATGGATGTTAATGGGCCGAGTCGAGTTGGCTGGACTCTTGAGCACCTGAGCTCGGCTTGTATCCATAAACTAGGTTCGATTTTTTGGCTCCTGTGTTTCATGGACCAAGCTATCCACGAGCGAACCCCTTTTTTAAAAAAATAATAAAACAAAACCTAAAACGAGTTGACTCGTGAAAAAAATTGAGTTCGACTTGGTCTATAGCTCGTCTCAATATGAGTTGAAGACGTCCATGGGTCGGATCGAAACGAGCCGAGCCAAAGAGTTTCTTGGCCTGTTTGCCACCCTAATGGGAAAATGGGATGGTGTAAGTTTCACTGGATAATACCCATTGAGCTACCAAAAAGTGCAAGCCGCATCTAACATAGTGTAAAGCTTGCAACGGGAAGTTTTACATGTAAGTGACAACAAATAAGCCAGTGATCACCTCTCAAGTAACATATTTGAATTTGGAAGTAATCTCAAGGGAAAATTATATAAAACCAAAGATAGAGAAGGTAATTTATGGATGGTAATGGGCCGAGTCGAGTTGGCTGGACTCTTGAGCACCTGAGCTCGACTTGTATCCATAAACTAGGTTCGATTTTTTGGCTCCTGTGTTTCATGGACCAAGCTATCCACGAGCCAACCCCTTTTTAAAAAAATAATAAAACTAAACCAAAAACGAGTTGACTAGTGAAAAAAATTGAGTTCGACTTGGTCTATAGCTCGTCTCAATATGAGTTCAAGACGTCCATGGGTCGGATCGAAACGAGCCGAGCCAGAGAGTTTCTTGGCCTGTTTGCCACCCTAATGTGAAAATGTGATGGTGTAAGTTTCACTGGATAATACCCATTGAGCTATCAAAAAGTGCAAGCCGCATCTAACATAGTATAAAGCTTTCAACGGGAAGTTTTACATGTAAGTGACAACAAATAAGCCAGTGATCACCTCTCAAGTAACATATTTGAATTTGGAAGTAATCTCAAACTATAAAAAGAGGGAAAAGTAGAAACCTGATTTTTACAATTTTATAGTTTTACACCTGATTTTTTAAAATGTCAAACTAAAAACCTGAAGTATAAACTTTTCCATAATCTCAAACTATAAAAAGAGGGAACAAATTGAAATCCATTTAATCGTGAAGTCCCTCTGAGCCCAACTTTTTAAGGCCCACTGCCCAAATGTCCCAACTGACACAGGCCGCTTTATATTTTTATTAACGTATTATTTTTTGAATTAATCCATCCTCAATTGAAATTTTGATGAATTTTAAGTCATTGTAAGATGTTCCCAATAAGATTTTAAGGGATTATATAAAAATTTATGGAAAATTTGAAAATATGAAGCAGATTCAAATGGATATAAATCATCATTTTGATCATTAGTTTACCAAAAAAGTTGATTTTGACCAAATTTAAAATGGATAAAATAGCAACTTTGCTTTTATCTCTGCTTATCCCTTAAAATAACTAAAATAAAAATAAAAATAAAAGAAAAAACTATTCAGCATCTCCCTTCACCACCACCACCACCACCACCACCACCACCCTAAACCAAACCAAATAAACCCTTTGGCCACCACGCTTGTTGCCGCAACCAAATAAACCCTTTGGCCACCACGCTTGTTGCCGCCACCAATTACAACATCCTTCCCCACCTATTTAATCTTCTTTCCCAACCCTATTCACACCTCCATTCCAAAACAAAATCAAACCCAATCCATTTGCCCCTTCTCCAACCCATGAAACTGAGGCTTTTTTTGGGATCAAATCTCATCAGTTCTCCATCAATTCAACATGACTACATGAGCGCATACCTCAAGCTATTTTGGGAATGGATGTTATCTGCCAAACAAAATATGGAGTGTGAAAGTTGCTACTTTTTTTTATTTTTATTTTTTTGTCTCGACATTGCAACTGGTGGGTTATCAAAATTGGGGGCCAAAAGGTTGTTGGGTTATCAAAATTGAAGGGCTGTCGGGGTTGCACCATTTGGTTTTACAGTAATCAGATTTTATTGTTGTCAGATTTTGCTGGGTTACAATGGTCGGAAGATGACTGCTACAATTCCTATGTGCATTGTCACATTATAAATAATACTCTTGAAAAATATAAAATAACGTGGATTACTATGATTAGAAGATGAACAACAAGTTAAAATGAAATTAATGGGCCAGCATATCGTATTTATAGTGGTAAATCAGATTCCCTATTTTTTTTATAAATAGGGAAACACTGCATTTTCTATTTAGGAGAAAATACTTAGCCCAAATACCATACGAAATCTTCCCTCCATATCTGAAAATTTCCCAACAAACTCAAACATCTTTCTCCCCTTTTTTTGGAATTTATTTCCTATAAATCCGCAAAAATTGCATTTGGATTTATCGGTTCATAACAACAAAATCTAGTGCAGATTTTGTGGGATTAATTGGGCAAATTTGGCACCGCAAAAATTGCATTTGGATTTATCGGTTCATAGCAACAAAATCTAGTGCAGATTTTGTGGGATTAATTGGGCAAATTTGGCAGTTTTTCCAAAATTGGGCCAAAGTTGATTTTGCAGAATTTTTCAAAATTTACCTCATTTCCTAGCGTGTGCCGTCCATTTTGCTTTAAATTTAAGTGCATCTTTGCATACAATAATACACGTCTGAAAAATTATATACGTTGGTGTTTGTTTATCATTCTCCAATTTTTTTTTTTTTTTTTGTTCTAAATTTCATTTTTAATCACATATTGTCATAATAAAATATTTTACATGTAAATTAAAAAAAAAAATTCCTACTTTTTAACAACACATTCTCTAAGGGTCCGTTTGATTGTAAGGGTGGAAAATAGGTGGAAAGAAAATGAATTTCAGAGAAAATAATTGCCCAGAAAATGTTTTGCGGGGAATTGTTAATTAAATGTGTTTGATTGATATAATTTTCCACGTGAAATTTTTTTTAAATTTATGTTCGTTTGACTTTGTTTTACATGAAAATTGTCCATTAATAATATTTTTTTCCACAATTGGTTATAAAATTTGTTTCCATTGCCAAAAAGTAAAAAAAAAAAAGGAAAAATAAAATTTCTTTAAAAATTATTTTTTCATCAAAGTTTAATTTTCGTTTAACTTTGTTTTACATGAAAATTGTTCATTAAAGGGAATTTTTTTTTTTTACAATTGATTATGAAATTTGTTTCCATTGCCAAAAAAAAAACTTGGAATTACTTTTTCCACCAAAAAGGTGGAAAAATCAATTCAACAAAACCAAGAAAATGTGCACGTGGGGCGGGGGGAGGGAAAACCAATTTCCTAGAAAAAATGACTATCAAACATGACAAATTGATGAATACAACCTAAGAAATCACTATTTTAAAACTCGTTTTTAATTTTTCCAAAAAAGACTTGACATCAAAATGAACATAATAACATTTCCAAATAGTAGTTCAAGCTAAGTACAACTTTCCAATATCTATCTATTCTAGTTGCTCCAACTTTCCAATATCTATCTATTCTAGTTGCTCTAGTAATCTTATTATTTTTGAGGGATTTGAAAATTGAATCGAGTCTACCGATTTCATAGGAACGCCGAAAATTGATCTAGAAAAAGAAACCCATCCAATGAAAATCATTTAGAACAAAAATAGACTGACACACCTCAAAATTGAAGGCTTAGAACGTAACGTTCTTATCTTTCACTATTAGGGAAAAATTTATGGTTCAGGCATTTACTTTACCAAAATTAAAAATCAGGTCCCAAAGTTTAAATTTGCAAAAATCAGGTTTTTT
>OU503039.1:29159946-29177581 GCA_912172775.2 Fraxinus pennsylvanica | reverse complement strand
AAAAAACCTGATTTTTGAAGTTTCAAACTATAAACCTTATTTTTGAATTGGTGTAAAGAATACACCTTATTGATGAATTTTTCTCGGAAGGATAGGCATATTAAAGGGACCGGGCTGAGTTGATCTCTCCCACAAATGGGCTCAACTCGGCTTAATCTATCACTTGAGCCTGTGCTCGCGAGGTGAGTGAGTCGAGCGTGAGTTGACTCACATGAATGGAACGACTTGGCTTGGCCTACGAGTTTGCCCCTTGGTGGGGGCAAGCCAAGCTTGCATGTGACCTTTTTATTTTTTATTTTATATAGAATATAAATTGGAAATTGTACTTTCACTTCATCAAGTATGGTGAAAACGTAAAAATGTTAAAAGAAGAATAGGCTTTGAAATGACTACAATATGTAAATGAAGTTAAAATTATATGCGGATTTTGTGTATAATTTTTCTAAGAAAATTGAAATATTAATGAATATTAATAAATATAAAAGTTAGTGTTCTAAAAAATTCGAGAAGATTGTGATTGGTGAAAGTCATCAATAATTGTGCTATTCATCATGTCTTGTATTTGATGTTCTACATTTTATCAATTCTTCTAACACATTAGAATCTCAAATATATATTTTTTCAACATCCTTCTTTAGTCGAATAAAATTCTAAAGCATGCACTAAATTCAGCTTTCGATACTACAGTTGACACTGTAAGGCATGAGTAGATCACGAACATCAAAATTCATACTATTTTCATTTGTTCGCTAACATGCGAGAAGATCAAAATTATTTATTTTTTCTCGGCTTTGAACACTGAGAATGTGATATGAAAAATATTTAGCTAATTCTACGATGATTTCATTTTGTATGATGGTAGTACTAGTAGAAAAATTGATAGACGATAACTCCTTGCAACTATCATACCTAAATAGACACATATATCATCATCGAGGATTGATGTAATAGTAGAATGAGGTGGCAGTATTTGGCAACATACTGTGAATACAAAATGTACAAGATACTTTCGATATCACAATGTGTGATTGGATTGTCAAATGTTAAATGCGAAGATTTTTTTTTTTTTTTACATATAATACCTTTCATAGTACCTTATACCATTGATCCACCGAAAAAAACTTACAAAAATTTCATCATCTCAAAAGAAATTAACTAGCATTAGAATTTAAATCACAAGTATGAATCCCTATCTTTATAAATTATTAATAATTGTATCATATTTAACACATGAATGTAGTATGAAATAAGTAGAGTTTCACTTGTTACATATATCTTTTGCGAACATCTTGTTAGGTAAGTTCACATCTGCACATACACTTGCAAATGCTTATTTTTTAGATGGTGAGACGGAAATAAAAGCAATACCATGTTTAGTTTTTGTGAATCACGGTACAATATATTGATGGCCAAATACAATGCACGTGAAAAAACTTTTTCATCAAAATCAAGATTGTGTCGATTAATCCATTTTTCTATAACTTTTATGTTAACAATAGCGTTACCAAAAGTGAAACTATGAACCATATATTCGTAACAAAATCCACGTACGATGCACATTAAAATATTAAAAAAAATTGTACATTGTGAAAATTCAATGACTTTAAATATGATTATTTTTTATACATTATCCCATTTGTAAAACGAAAATAAGACCCAATAAACACCTAGAGGAGGGGGTTGAATAGGTGTTCAAAATTTCTCTAACAAAATTATCAGTAAGTCAAAAATAATTAAGTTTAGATTCATACATGACAATATTAAAATTGCAGAATTCACAAAAACAAGTAAATAACTATGGAGGAATGTAACACTAGAATTGTTAGGAATAATCCTTAAAGAACTCTTTAAGAGAAAAACCCTCCGAGCACTCTTGCCATCAAAAGATCCACTAGAAAAGATTTAATTAAAGTTCTGAATCAGACACATAAACTTTGACATCCGATCTATAAATATATCGGTTGTGTGCACCAACATCTGCTCCAGAACCTCTAGACAACTTTTCTTCAAAGATCTTCAAGAACGAACTTGTTCTTCCATAAACGGAACACCGATACCTCTTACATCCATGAATACTCTCAAAAGTAAAATGATAGAGGATTTTTGGTGTTTTGATTTTTGTATGAGAAAATAAACACCGATCTTTGATTTCGAAGATATAGTAAAATATTATTTTCTCAAACACACACTTTACAAATGAACAACTCCCCAATGTATCTGAAGAAAAATGTAACTTTTAGTAGTTAGGAAAGTTTTAATTTGCTCCTGCTAGAAGACCGCTCGAGTGGAACTTAGGCACATAATGATTGTCTGATGAATGCTCGAACATTTCATGGATGTACCTAGGGCTGTAGGTCTCAGTAAATGGCGCTTGAGCTTCTTCTTCTGGCCTTTTCCTGGCACCCCAAGGGTGATTTTTAGCAATACAGTAAACATACTTAGCCTACTCTCAACACCCCACAATGCAAACTCCGATTACAACTCAATGATTTTGGTCACAGAACAAGCCAGCATAAGCTTAGATCTAACATGAAACTTATCAATAGAATGGACGACGGAGCAAATATAGCCTTCATGATTTTTTTTGGACCACAAATCGGAAGTAAAAGAAACGACACCATTATAGTTTCTTAAATCATTAATTATTTGTAATTTTCTAATGCAATATAAATTAATAGCATCGTTGCGTAGATACCTCGACTGGTTGTTTTGTAACTGGGTAGGCTGGGTAGGAGACATGCCTAGATGAACTCTGTCTAGTGTACATTTTTTTTACTGTGAATATTGACAACTCGACGCCGACAATGAACATAATCATGCCTTCCCGTGTTGATTATTTGGGTGTTTGCAATAATTGCTATGAAATAAGATTGCCTACTTTCGACAGCCCCAACACGAGCAAGGTATTTTTCGCAATGCTTATTGTACCGGGTTGTGTTAGTTTTGGTAATTGTCTTATTTTTTCGTCAAGTGTCTTCAACTTTCAAAAGTTGACCAATGAGGTTTATTTTTTTGGCTCTTTGCAAAGACCACTTCCTCCAATTCACGATTAGGCTCAACTCTTGTCAGTTTTGTAGTATCGGCATTTTCTGTAGTTGGAGGATTTCAAGCTCATCTTACGATTACTTTGATATTATCAAATATATAGAGCATGTTAAACACTCCTTTTTAAGTAATTTTTTTTTTACAAAAAAGTTATTCTTTCTAAAGGCTTATTAGCACAGAACGTCTCTATATTTGGCTTTTAGTGTGCAAAACATCCTTACGTTTCAAATTTATACATTTTCACCCCCATTTCCACGTTCTATTGTGAAAATCATCATTTTCATCTATTTTTTCAATTAAAAACTATGAATTGATGAAAACGCTCTCATATTTAAATAAAACAAAAAGAAAAGAAAAAATAAAGACCAAATTAGAATCATAATCCCAAAATTTCAACAGATTACAAATGAGTCTCTAATGTATACTTAAAAATCCAAGTTCTCAAAAACTTAGGCCAACATTTGCTCGTTTAATTGAGGAATTGATGCAATTGATGGATGACCCATTGTTGTACCAACATTAATTGAAGGTTGGATGCTAGAATTGAGGTGTTGAAGTCTAGTGGAGTCCTCCAATGAAAGGGGGTCGACGGAGCCTTTGTGTACGTGATCTGCCTTGCATAATTCATTCATATTGGTTCAAAATTGGTGGTGACCCATGGGTTCATCGGATGCGCCATGATGAGGCGGTGTTGGGGGTGGGGGTCCGCGACCATGGGTTTCATCGCTGGCACCGGAAATCATTGTTGAAATGCCTGAGTTCGCTGTTGAAGAAAAAGGCCGGAAATATGGATTTTTTATATTGTTTGCTGTTATATTAACATTTGTGGTGCTTAATGGTGAGCTTGGTCGACCTGGAAGGTGGGCAGTCATGGGTGTCGCCGAAAATGGCACTTTTGACCGTTTGAAGATGCGTGGGCAACCTACTTTGAATGGAACCGCTAAAGTTGTTGCCAGTGGTTTAATGAGTTGTGAAGAGGAAAATGGGGGCTTCAAAGTGGTATGTTGGTCCGATGGCCAAGGTGGCTGGAGTTTGGAGTTTTGGTTGTCCATAGTTCCTAAGGTGCGGTGGCTCAGTTCTCATGTACAATTTTGGAATGAAGAGATACGTCTCTATATTTATTGATGATTTTTGGCCATAGATTTCGGCTAAATCTGGTGATGTTAAGGCTGGTGGCTGGGTGATATGTGTAGAGGGGAGTGAGGGTTGTCTAATGGTATGGAGTTCCGATGGTTTGGGTGGTGGTTGGTCGGAGTTTTCAGGGTTCAAAGATGGTGGTTAGCCTGAATTTTTTGCGTGGTTGGATTTTTAATTATACATTGGGGACTCATTTGTAATCTTTTGAAATTTTGGAAACATGATTCTAATTTTTTTTTATTTTTTCTTCTCTTTTATTTTTGTTTTATTTAAATAGGAGGGCATTTTCATCATTTCACATCTTTTAATTGAAAAAATAGATGAAAAGGATAATTTCGGCAATGAAACGTGAAAATAGGGGTGAAAATGCAAAAAAATGAAATGTAAGGATATTTTGCACACTAAAAACCAAATGTATGGACGTTTTGTGCTAATAAGCCATTTCTAAACTCTTTTTCATGAAGCAAACTTGTTTGGGAGGTGTTTAAATTATAAACAATTTTGATCAAACATACTCTTTTTTTCTCTATTTCATAGGACCTATAAGTATTACCACTTTATCCACCATTCATTGATAGGATTTATAATTTAAATCGATTATAAAGGCCTTCCAAACAAATGAATTTGAACAAAAAATGACCTCTACGCTCATATGTGAAAGGCTAATGATTAAAATGCAATATAAATAAATTACTCGGGAGACCTCCACAGCAATTACACCATTGAGAAATTAGGTGCAGTTTAGCCCTACTACTTTTTGAAGAATGAGTGGATAAAAAAATATTTTTCTTAGTTTACGTATAATATTATTTTATTGAAAGAACGTGTAATTAATAAAAGAAAAAAATGAATTAAAATTTAATGGGCATCGCTTAACATTTAAAGTGACGCATAATTGAGAGTTAATTGTTTCGTTGGCCACTGAACTTTACCCATCGTAACGGACTACCCATTGAACTTTACAGTACTTTCAAAAACCATTGAACTCATCTCCGTTTCACCTAAATGGCCACTGAGTGGATTCCGTCCGTGAAGAACCTGACGTGGAAGACAGAATGCTGAGTTGGATGTTAAAAATGGCAACCTACAAGACACGTGGGCAAAAAATCTCCCAAACAACCCCTTACCTACAGTGAGCAAATGAACTCGTTAATGAGATGGCCAAAATCCGAGTTCTCATTCATCCTAAAAACGGTAGCCCTAGCCCCCAAATACAATCCAATCAAAAAATCAACTACTCCAACTTCGAAATTTCTGACCATGGACTTGAAATCTGGAAATCGCAATCCCCAAATCGAGCTCGAACTGAAAGGGGAATCAATTTTTGCAATTTTCGGCATCCCCAGTAAGCCGTTGCGAACACAGATTTCAATTTGCTAGGTTTAGGGAAGGTCGCCAGAGCAAGCTTGCACATGGATGACGAAGAAAGTGAAGGTAATTTTTCTACAATGTTGTTGCTCTTGTGTCGTACTGTGAACGCGTGCTATTTAGCATTACAGATAGCAGCAGTTTGAGGAAATCAAATGGCAAAAAGAAAACTCCCACTTCTCCATTAACATCAATCGTGACTTAAGAATGATTTCTTATATTCCACTTGTTAAACTTTATATTCTTCAAATCCAATGACAAAGGTGTTAATTTTTGCATTTTGAGCGATAGTGAGTTCTTTTTGTTTGAAGGTTTCAATTATGATAGTAGCTATTTGATTTTGTGACAGGTTATGTTGAGGATCCAAATTTCATAGATTCTGATAAGGACGTTGCATTTGATGACGATGATGTATTGTACGACATAAATGTGACAGATGGAATTGAAGCAGGGTTGGATGGATATGATAGGGGTGTGGAGGATGAACCGACGGAGGGTATTGATATTGAAGTAGATGATTTGGAATATTCTTCGTCGGAGGAGCTATTGTCCCAATGCTTTTCCGAAGAAGAGAATGGTTGAATTTTCTTTTGATTCAGGAATGAAGAATCCACATTTTGAGGTCGAACAATTATTTACTTCTGCAGTTGAGTTCCGAGAGGCAGTAAGGACATATGGTGTGATGAATGGATATGATGTGAAGTTTAAGGAAAATGAGGATAGAAGAGTTAAAGGGGCTTGCAAACCGAGGGCCTCACATCAGGTCGAGTTGCCACCTTACCAAGTGTCAACGTTCCTACAACCGAAGTTAATTTTGAAGTGATGGTTGATAATTTGCAAAGCATTGTGCAGCGGAATCATCACGGTTGAGGGCAGACAGGGCATAGAAAAGAAGAAATGCGAAGATTTTGACGACGACATCCTAGTTGAAGTGTTTTGTTTTTAGATCATTCAAAAATATATAATTTTTAACAGATGTTTTTTGAATCAGTCCAACCATGGCACACGAGCAATCAAAAATAGTTTTTGTAGTAGTCAGAAATTGGTAATTTTGTTTTTTGTTGGCTGCATGTGTGACTCCAGTTGTAGGATGCCTGAGAAGGTTGATTAGATACTTCTAACAAAGAAGGGAAGCTTAGTGTAGTTAATTGTAAAGTTCATTCTTGTTAACACTTTTGACAGCATGATATGTGTAACAACTGACTTCTTTTGTATGGTTACAAATAGCAGCAGCTTCCAATGAAATTTGAAAAAAACGAAATCATAAACAGCAACTAAATTTAAAAAAAAAAAAGATTGCCACAACATTTACATAGGATTAACTTAAAAAACATATGCATCCAACAAGATGTCTAAGAAATAACGAGTTACTACAACATTGCATTAAAGTCTGAATACCTTAATCTATTACAACATCGCATTGAAGTCTCGATACTCATGAGTACTACAACTCCTAGTGCCGATTACATGTGCATTAAGTGCACAGACTACAATGTGCATCACTCATACAATTACGTAGTTGGAAGAAAATTATGGAACTCTTTTCTTTCCTTTCCCTTTTGGCCTCGGTAGCTCCTTTTCCCTTACGAATCGTTATGTTGATAGATATTTCCAATTGTTCTTCCTCTTTTAATTGAACGGCTGTCTTCAATAAATTTGACAAATCTTCAACCAGATCTTTCGTCTTCGATGTAACACTGGACTCAACGTCAACTTGAGCATGTGTTTCTTGCGACGACGATGGACTATCAAACCACTGAAAATAACCACAATCTCTAGTACAACAGAAGAATAACCGACCAATATTTTTTGTCTTCTTTTTTACCTCCATACATTTCACATATCCCAATCCACATTCTCGACATCGTGTCTTTGTTGGGCAATTCGGCAACGTGTGCCCACACATCCTATAGCTATGACAAATACCCTTGTTTCTGCCTGCCATCCTACAGTTGTTTGTTGTATTCACGACACAAATTCAAACAATTAACCTATGTCTCATAAGTAACAGCTTCATTTCTGTAATGAATTCAACAAATGTAAAACGTTTTGGTGTGTTTGCACATGACAAACAGTGAGTAAGAGTTATTCGACTGTAAAACCTTTTCACCTCCAACCATAGAACATTTGAATGAAGATAAAGCTTAAAACAAGCAATTTCATGCAAAAAATCTCAAGAATTGGAAAACAATAAAGTCCTCCAAAAGACTAAAAAGAACTTGAGTTGATAGTTATCCTATGAAGCCAAGGTCTTTATAGAAACAAACTTTGCCCATTCCCCCTTGCAATTATCGTGCACAAATCAGCAACTAATTCAGAAATACGTCAACATATTTCAATGTTTGTTGTCACTGGGCAAGAAAATGAAAATGTAGATGAATTTCAAATATTTATTTTACATAATCATGTTTATATATAAGTAAACTTTTCAACCGTAGCTCAACTCGTGTTTGAGTGAATGCAACTACTGACCTGAGATTCGTAATAACTGTTGTAAGAGTCGTGAAGTCAAGCGTGCTCTGGCAACCTTCTCTAAACCTTGCAAATCGATGCCGGAAACCGCAAAAATTGATTTCCCTTTCAGTTCGAGCTCGATTTGGGGATTGCGGTTTCCGGATTTCAAGTCCATGGGCAGAAATTTCGAAGTTGGAGTAGTTGATTTTTTGATTGGATTGTATTTGGGGGCTAGGGCTACCGTTTTCAGGATGAATGAGAACTCGGATTTTGGCCATCTCATTAACGAGTTCATTTGCTCACTGTAGGTAAGGGGCTATTTGGGAGATTTTCCGCCCACGTGTCATGTAGGTTACCATTTTTAACAGTCAACTCAGAATTCCGTCTTCCAGGTCAAGTTCTTCACGGATGGAATCCATTCAGTGGCCATTTAGGTGAAACGGAGATGAGTTCAATGGGTATTTGGAAGCACTATAATGTTCAATGGGTAGTCTTCGAGGATTGGTAAAGTTCAATGACTAATTAAACAATTAACTCCATAATTGGTGACATAAAGCGCTGCTGCGCTTGCTTTCCTCTTTCAATTATTCTCGGAACTGTAGCAAAAGGGCGTCCCTCGCTCCACCATTAATTTATAAAGAATCCCCAAAATTCTACGTTTCATAATTTATTTATTTTATTCGTCAAATTCTTATTGCGTTCATAAAATCAGATCTATCTAACTCAATTCAGTGACACTGCTGCGAATTTTGAAGGAAAAGTAGAGAGTTAAATTTAAGTAAAAATGGTGTCGGCAAATAGGGAAATGGCCGTTTACTGCTTTGACACGCTGGTGGCTCACTACAACAGCGAACAAGCTCCTCCTCCAGCCTTCGATGAGGGTCAACAGTATGATATTCATTTATTATGTTGGATTATTATTGGGTTTTTTCTTATTTTTCAATTTTTTTGATGATATTACGATTTTGCACATACTCTTTCTGGGGTTTGTTGGAATATATTTAATCAATCATTTAGATGATTATGCTTTTGCGTATCTGTTTTTCTCTTCTTTTTTTTTTTCCGTAATTTCTGTAAAAAATAAAATTTGCATCTAGAATTCTAGTTATATAAATTATTTTCTGGATTGTTTGTGTTGATTCACGAATTTTCATATGCATTGTGTCTATATATGTATCTCCATTACGGAAGTTTTGTCAAAGCAGATTATTTATTTATTTTTTTCCTCTTGATAAAATATATTACTTTTCCATTTATTTTCTTTTTTTTGCTCCCGTTATATAATAAACCACCTTTGTCATCTGAATTAATTTGTGGGTTTTATTGTTCTTTATCCTCTTGTAATCACTTATTAAAATCTCAAGGATGGGCTCTCTATATTTTTAACAGTTCTTTTGATGCGATCATGCATAGGCTACAGTTATGGCTGGTTCTTTTTCCTATCCTTTTTAATGAAAGTGTAAAAATTACTTTAAATAATGGAACTTTATCTTATTATATATGAAATGTATGCTTATGACCAGAACAATGTGGGTATAATGTTTATTGTTGGACCAACTTACACTCTGGTTTCAGCCCATTATTTGTGACCTGGAAGAAAGTGGTGAATGGAGGGGAGCCTCGCTTACGTGGATGCATTGGAACTCTTGAAGCTCACTGCATAATCAATGGTTTCAGGGACTATGCTCTAACAAGGTGGTTCCATATTAAAATTTTCAAATTCGAAATATTGGTGGCATTTTTTTAATTTTTTTTTGTGCATTCCATTTCTGAGAAATCAGACATGCTTCTTTTTTTTTTGGCATTTAGTAAATCAAATAACTCTATCGTGTCTCATGAAACAGAAACGTGACTGCTCCGTTGTTCATTAATTTGTACATGTTCTTAAGTCCAGCTTAATTTACATTTGATATCCTTTACACCTGTTTATGAAGTGAACAATACTAATTGCAAAACACCATGAACGGCACGATGTCGAGATCTGAAATTCTCCGTGAAATTTTTGATTTGCCTGTTCCTAGTTCTCATGGAAAAGATAGGAATTAGCAACACTGATTTTAATCCTAAGCGATTGTTACACATGCTTGTATTCTATTCCCCATCTCCTTACACTAAATTTATAGAATGTATATCCGGCTATTAATTTTCACCAGTTATGTCTTCATTGGTGTCTTGGGATAAAGTAATTTAGAAATTGTCTGCAAAACATGTGGTGTGTGAGTGTACTTGTTCCCAGGATTGGATAAGTACAAAATGTTGATTGAGTAAAGCTTGCTGAGACGGGTATTTGGGAGTTAGATCGGAATAAATTTAGAACTTGGTAGATGGGTTATCTATGAATTTTTTTTATTTGTAGCATCTCTTCAATGATTAGTTATGATGGGTGCTAAACATTATTCTTTCCTTGGCCCTGGTTGTCTTTTGTACTTCGATTCCTTTGAGCATATCACCAGCATGGAATTTGGCCATCTATGTCAGCAATAGTTCTTGCTCTTGTACCAGTTACTCTCCATATTCTGGTGTAATTATTTAGTTAGTATGTTGTAATTTTATGATTAATTCCTTACTGGATACGCTCATTACATTTCCACCAGTTTTAAAGCAGTGGCTAAATTAATTCTTCATTTTTTTATATGTTGCAGTGCCCTTAGGGATCGTCGATTCCCCCCAATACAAGCTAAAGAATTGCCTTACTTGCAATGTACAGTTTCCATTCTGACAAATTATGAAACTGCTCGTGACTACCTTGACTGGGAGGTAGTTTTTCAAGTTGTCAATTCCTAGCATTTTTATGTGTGCGCTATGTGCAATTTATGTCTAACTATGCAGTCTTTCTTAGTACCTTACCATTCATCTTAGAACTAGATTAATATGCTATGTTCCTCCATTGTTGCTTATCATGCTACTTATGCTATATGTTCATGTATATTATGATACTTATGTCGACTTAGTGCTCACACACTGTACCACACTGCACCGACTGTATCTTCGTGTATTAGAAGAGAGTTTTGATAAATTCAGACAACAGCATACATGTTGAATTATTTATGATATTTCATCATATTCTGATTTGGTATATGGTCACTGCATGATCATGCAATTTCACGTCATTTTTAACCCACAAATGCCAACAGGTTGCTTTCAAATAATATGATGGGGGAAAATGGAATGTTACATCGTATGCTAGCAGTGACAGGATATAAGTGCTTTAATCAATTGTGGAACAATTATCCTCAGAATTAGAAATGTTCAGTTTATTGTCTCTGCTTCTACTTGCAGTATATATTGTTCTTTTATAAATGAACGAATGCGCTTTTACACTTAGTGTCAATATGTATATGAGGAAACTAAGTTTATATCCTTTGACCCCCCTTCTACACTCGCTGAGTGTAAATGAGGACTCTCAGTTTATATCCATTGAATTTGATGGCCAAATATTTGTTAAAGAAGATTCCATCTACAACAAATATACCAACACAAGTGGCTATAACTGCAATCTCAGATGGCCTAAATGATTCAATACTAAGTTGTCCCCCACGCTCAAACGCAAAGGACTAAACTATTTAGCCCTCTTTGCTGCTTTTGTCACTACAACTTTAGTTCATATTTTACCCCTCTAGTTTTATAAATATGTTCTATAAATATGTTGTTTTACATGCTGCAATATGAGATTGTTCACTTTTGTTTTTCATCCTAATCCCTTGGTCTACTAATACTTTCCAAATTGTTGTGATGAGGTGATCAGATTGTAAATTCAATTATGACGAGTTAATCTTAATTTTGCATTTATAATCCTCCTACAACGTGTAGCTGGATTATGGAATGCTCCCTTGTATTGTGATGTTTATAGGTAAAATGTCTTGATTCTAAAGCTTGGTTGTACCAGAGTGAGTTCAATAGGAAGGACTTAAGTAAGCCAATCCCCAGGAAGAAACTTGTTATGTTCTATAATATGTTCTCAAGAATTGGTGTGTTTGTGCAGGTCGGAAAGCATGGGATGATTATTGAATTTACAGATCCTGATTATAATACTAGGCGAAGTGCCACGTACTTGCCTGAGGTGGCTGCTCATGAAGGTAACTTCTAGTGCTTCGATTTCTTTGTTAGCACAAAATAACTGTAACATTATAGCAACACAAAAAGTTCCAACCCTTTATGTTCTACAAAGAGTCCCTTGCTGGAACTCTGCATAAGATATCTGACTCTATGAGGAACGCATGATATACACCTATCAGTAACAACGAGGAATGTGCCAATGAGTTGACTGACAGCGTTCTCTTATTCACAATTATGAGATAATCTGACCTTACCATATCTTCTTTCTTTTCCAAGGCAAATTGATCCGATAGTTTCTTTTTGAAATTTTAATAATACAGAAATGTTATAATAAATTAAACATCAGAGGAAAAGGCAGGTAATTGACGACACATTGATAGCTAATTATTCCCTAACATGTAGAGAATTGGTCCAAATAGAGCTTTGCAAATTCAAACTGTTGCCAGCTAATTGCTTCAGCTATGAAGGAAGAGACACAAAGCCTAGCACATGTTTTGTTAATTGGAACTCAACTTGTTGATTCTTTGTTTACCTTTTTCCATGTAGGCTGGACAAAAATAGAGGCAATTGACTCATTGATTAGGAAGGCAGGTTACAATTGCACCATCAACGAATCACTGCGGAAGCGTATTCGGCTCACCCGTTACGAGAGCACCTTATTTACCATGCACTTCAGTGAGTATGTTGCTTATGTGAAGGCAGCTAGAGGTGCTGCTCCAGCTATTAATGGGACAAAACTACACTAATTGTTTCTTACCTTTCATTTAAGCCACAGAACTTATATGGCTGATATTGGAAGGTACCTGATTTAAATTAAATTATGGTTGGGACTAAATTCTACTTGTTCCAACACGTTCCAGTAATTGTTATTGCTTCCGTTGTAACTATTTCTTCAAATTCATTTGATTTTGAAGAAAACTGAAATTGACTTGGTGAACATTTTCTAGCTCCTCTGGGAAGGAGGTGCAGTGTTGTAAACTTATCGCTTGTTATAAAATCATTGCTTTTCTGTGTTTATATTTTCGTCTCTTCTTTTATCTTACTTTTACACTCGTCTACACTACATAGGTAACTGTGTGTATATTAAATTTTAACACTGCGTTATCTATACATTGTACATATTTTTTATTAGAGATGTAAAGTGGATTATGTCCGCATATCTGAGTTCATGTTTTTGTATGGGTAAGGCATGGCATGGGTCTTTCTAGGGTAGACCAAGACATTGGTGGCTTGTGGCCGGTGTTTTATTTCTTTTCTAAGAAAAATGCAATGGTCATATGTGTCACATTCAACACGAAGTCGCTAACTTCATATTGTACTAGTCCAAAATTCCCATGATTAGGGTGTATATGAAGGTTTTTGCTGAGGATATGCATTTTATTAACAAGTCAAAACTGCCAAACAAATAGGGGTTGTGGATGTTATTTTAGGAGCAAAGATTTCTAGGATATCAAATGGTAAAATATTATTTTAAGTACATTATTTTGAGAAAGTAGTTGATGAGTTCAAGAGAACAATATTAGTAGTGCTTTAGATATAAATCTTTGTTTGGCTAAGAATTCTGAAAGCACAATATCTCAATTGGAATTATTCTAGGAAGTCTGATTTATCTTATGAACTGTATGTAGCTCGACATGGTTTATGTGGTGAGTAAGCTTGGTTGTATGCTAGTAATCTTGGTCCAGACCATTGGAAACTATCTTTAGAGTATTGAGATATTTGTGATGTGTAAAGACTACAGTTTGAACTATGCAAGATATCCTTTAGGTACTGAAGGTTATTGCTATGCAAATTGAATATCGAGCACTAAACATCAAATCCTGACGTGTTTAGTGTTGGAAGTGTAATTACATCTTGAAAATCCTATATACAAACAGTGATATCTACAATGGAATCTGTATTTTTAACTTTTGAAGAAGCTGGAATGACTTCAAAACTTTTTTTAGAGGGTATTCATACTTGGATAAAACTCGTGCCCGCTATTTGCATTCATTATAATAGCCAAGTAGCTATTGAAAGGGAACATAATATCGTATATAATAGAAATACTCGATATTACATCACATACGTATAATATTGTAACAGACTTGCTTTCCAGTGGAATTATCTCAATTGACTGTGACACATCTCCTACAATCATTCCTCCATTGAAGTACCACATCATTGTGGGATACGAAATAATAATCACTTTTCAATTGATTATCTCTTTCGTCTATCTTATTTCAACTACAAATATTACATACCACATCAAAGCTTATATATGCACACATTTTAATAATAAAGTTCACTCTGTGAATGTTAAACTTTAGCAATGCGTTATATTCTAACTAGAGGCGTGAAGTGGTTGTCTAGAGGTATAAAATGGGCTATATGCAATTAAGCATTTGAGAAACAACTATTCATTTTCTTAAAATAATGCAACACATTATTATTTTTGGTTTTCTTTGATAAATAGTACTTCAAGATTGTCAACTCTGAACATAAATAATAATTTTCCATTTACAAAAATATGAAAGTAATTTAAACAAATTTTCGTATAGTTTGCAAACAAACGTCACGAGGTGCATAATCTTCTTTTTCAAATATTTTCCACACTATTTTTCATAAAATGTTCATGGATCAAACTAAAATTTAACAAGAGTTGTTTAAAACAAGGAAACTATTTTTATTTTAAAGTTTGAAAATTGAAAAAAAGGCTTGAAAGATTCGGTTAGGCATGAAGCATAGTATTTTGCCACCCTTAAGAAAATAGCTTTTGTATCTCGCATGAGAAAACTAACGTCTATGAAATTATATTAAAAGGACAAAATATATTAATGGAACTAAAGATTGGGATTGAAAAGTTTATTTTTAAGGTTGGATATAATTTTTTTAGTAGGTGCTAAAGATAAAGGACTAATGTGCAAAATTTCCAAAAAGTCAATCTGAAGAACTTAAAGGACAGTTGGGAAAATCGAACCCACCGAAATATGGATAAAATATTTAACCTTCACCAAGCTATATGTCAATATTTAGCTAATGTTGTAGTTTTTAATATTTAGCTAAATATGGATTCAAACAAGCTTTTTGCTCTGCATAAACAATGATCCTGAAAATGGATTAATTAGCTTTAGGATTATTAAGCCCCTGTTTGGCACCCATTTTTGACAAAAAAAAAATTCTGGAATAGTGATTGATGGAAGAATATGTGGTTAAAAAGTAATGAGAATTTTTGAGTTTATGTATAGTATTATTTTATTGATAGAATGTGTGGTTGAAATGAAGAAAGAGAAAAAAAATGAGTGTCAAACAGGGGCTAACATATGAAAGCCTTGTTTTTACTTTTCATGGGATAGTAAATTTGAGACAACTCATCTAGACTACGTTGAGTCATGCTATGTGATGTACGCAGAGAGGTTCACATAATGTGAGTGGGGTGGGGCCCATGCTACAGTATCGCGGGCCCCACCTCACTCACATTATGTGAACATCTATTTGTACATCTATGTACACGTAGATTAATTCGACTACGTTAGGTCAGACTATGCATAGGGTAGGCAACTGGCACACATAAATTTTTTGGGAGTGTAGGGCGAGGATGGAAATTAAAAGAATAATGCTCATTATACATTGTTTTGTTGACATCAAATTTCACACCATGTGTAAAGAATCGTGTTATGCGTATAGAAGGCACTTCATAGAAGTTTTCCAGATGACGTGTCAACCATTATTTCGAATAAAATAATAATAAATGATGTTGAAGCCACGTGAATGTTGAAACCAAAACAAGACAAACCCTCCATTAAAATATCCCACTTTCTCACGCCAACCGAACTAAATCCATTAAGAATAATGCTAAACGACCCGCGCCGGTGACCGCGGGGATGACCGCACACTCACAGCCTCGGCGCGGGTCCCAACCCATAATAAAATAATATGACCCCCTCCTCTGTGTGTGTGGTCATCCCGCGGTCAACCACGCTGGCACTGTAGCATGGTTCATCCATTAATTACTGTTGATGTCATCGGCGATTTCGTCCCCAACTCTGGCTACCGTCAATCCGTCGAACAAAAAATAACCCAACATCTTTGCCTTTGTCATATTATCGAGTGCCCAAACCGCAACAAAGCTGCCGGTTTCCCCGAACGCACAGTGAAATCGCCTCCTTCATCTTCACCACCGTCCGCAAATGCCGCACTCTTCTTCACTACCGTCCACATACGCCACACTATTGAAGGCAGCATCAGCCACATTAGTGGCCTTGGAACCAAGATTAACTAGAGATGCCTTGGAGCACAAAATCAGTCTCTTATCTTCAAGTGGTGTCCTCAAAAGTCAAAATTGTGAGAAAATTTATGGGGTTTCGAATGATCTTATTTATTTTTCTTTAAAACTAGTGATTATGGTGTCTAATGATCGAATTGTTTCGAATTTTCTGGTGGCATTTGTTTCTGTTTCAGGAAGACGTCGTCTTTTGTTATTATCAGATTCTGGAATTGGATGTATTGAATTATGTCCGCTGATTTATCACCAAATCAATTGCAAATAGATGAAGTTTTGGGAATTTCTTTGGTTACTACTTCTGCTGCTAGTGCCAAAAGAAATAGGCTTATATTCAATCAGATTGACCATATACCTCACAAGAAACGACTTAACTTTGATTACAATTCCATATTACATAAAATATAAATCAATGCTATAAAGGTCCACCAAGATCTGAAAATGAATAATAGTCATAGATAATGATAGAAAAAACCCGCGTTGATCGATAATGCTTAGCAATACACATGAAGATTGACCACTACACACGAATGACATAAAACCGAGTTCCACTCATATGTTTATAAAACTCCACATGGGATGATAATACCTCAACCACTCCTGTCCAATTAACAACCAATTTTTGCATTGGCTTCCGCTCCCATTTCAATTCTCATATGAGATTTCGTCATCATTGTGATTTGACATCACTGGGCGAGGTCGTGTGCAATGTGGGAAGATCTTAGGAAACGATCTTTGTCCACAATGTCGGAAGCTCTGTCCACAATGTTGATATTGTCCCCAACTATCTCATTATTGGACAGCAAGAAAGGATCTTCACTCACGCCTTCCATACTTTCGTGTGTTGCGACCAAATTGGCTGGACAAGATTTATACTAAATTGTTAAGCCAAGAGGGATGTGGCTTGATACAGCAAATTTTGTTAAGCAAACAAATGTCTCAAACCATATCAACATCAAAGCAAACAGATTGGGCCAATTACAGTGCTTAACAACCCTATTTTTACTTTTCCACTTATGAACATTTCCTTGACATTAGCATATGAGGGTATATATTCTGTGGCATTCAGTCAATAAAATCACAGCCTCACCACGTTCTGTTGCATATGAAGGTTTGCTATTCTGTGGCATTCATGTACGCGTGTGTGTGTTCAAAATCACAGCATAAATTTTTTTCCCATCTGTTCAAGGATAAACATTTTGTGGTGTGCGTGTGTATGTTCAAAATCACTGCATGAAGATAAATAGAGATTACACTGGGCAATTACCGTATGTGGGTAAGAAAATCTCGAGTGGACTGGAGAAGAGAATGAAG
>OU503039.1:29098051-29119204 GCA_912172775.2 Fraxinus pennsylvanica | reverse complement strand
CACCAACAACAACCACCACCCAAACCACCACTGATTAGCCCAAACCACCACCAACAGATCCGCCAACACACAGATCCTCCACCAACAACAGATCCGCTACAACAGTCACACACACAGATCCGCCCCACACCCAGGGCAAGAAGGAGGATCCCCCGTCGATCCAACAACAAATTCGAGGACACGAATGAGTCAGTTTAACAATCAAGGTCGGAACTCAACTTCAACAGCAGATCCCCGTCGATCCAAAAAAAATTCGAGGACACAAATGAGTCAGTTTAACAATCAAGGTCTACAACAAACCCACCTGAATCTCACAGCATCGTCGAATCGCACAGAAGCGTTCGACACTGCTGTGAATCCCAGCAGCGTCGACGCTACTGTGAATCACACAGCAGCGTTCGACTGCTGTGCAATCCACAGCAGCGATTCTCGTAGCATCGACGCTGCTGTGAACCGACACGGAGGGAGAGAGAAATGGAGGAGGAGAAAGTAGGGAGGGAGAGAGAAACGATGTGAGAGGGAGGGTGGGGGTAAATTGTTAAATTAGGGTTTTAAATGATTAATTATTTAATTAAAATGATAAAAAAATCTTTTTTTTTTTTTTTGAAAAGATAAAAAACCTGATAAATGAGAAAAAAACATTAAAACCTGATTTTTTAAAAGGTGAAAGAAAAGGAGTAATGTTATTCATACTATTTAATTTCACCTATCATTTAGAGCCACATAAATTGTGTTTGTAACCTCAATGGAGATGAATAGTATTACTCGTTTAAATAACATCTATAAATTTAGGAATTAAAATTTTTTAAGAATTCCAACGGACTCTTTTATTTTCGCTGGTTTCTATTCAAATTATTATATTATTTTCCTCCATTGAAAATTGAAATATTTTGAATGAATTTAATTATAGAGAATGGGTTTGGTTCCCTCCTAAATTAAAATATTAATTTAAAGAGTTTCTTGGAGTATAATTTTAAAGTATCTTATGTTTAAAGAGTTTTTTAGAGATGTTCTAAGATATGTAAATATGAAAAGATCAAATAATGGTAGGAAATAGAAGTCAATGTAATGAATTTTTGTATAGAAAATTACATTATCAAGGTCTCCAACTTATCTAAGTTGGTTCTCAATTTTTTGTTGTAGCTGCACAGCCATGAAATCTTAACGACACTCTCACGAAACACGTTTCAATGTAGAGTTAGGTTTAATTGAATTTTGACCGAATTCTAAATCCTTGTGAGACTATATTTAATTTGTCACTTTTCTTGTTCACGATATTGTACACATGTGAATTTTTATCCCAACATGTAACACGGTATTTTTGTAATAAAAAATATTTTGCATTTCTATTTATTTGGGGTGTATTTGAATAAACTTTCCTTCCTTAAATTTTGTTTTGGAAAACTAAAAAACTAATGGGCAACCCAACGCCAGTAGGCTTCCCTTTGTCTTGTGGGCCAAAAGCTTGATTGGCCCAATATATGACTCCGTTCAATGCCCAACCCAAGACATTTGTTCTGCGAAAAAATTCTTATATCTATCATTACAAAATATTATTGGGAAAAATTCATTTCTCATACTTTATTTTTACCTTATTTCAAAAATAACAAAACAACTTTCACATTTCAAAAATCAGATATTTTAACACATCCTAGGTCACAACTTAGGTCACAGTCCAATTCACAGGTCACAACTTAAGTTACAAGTCACAGTCCAGATCACAAATCATGATTTTGTTCATAGTTACGAGTTATTTTCAAATGATCACAACACAGGTTACAAAATATTTTTGCACTTGGCTCATATTAATATTTAGTCACAAATTGTCGAATTTTAATGTCACAGTTAATCCATTAGTCCATTATGCGGTCCAAGTTCCTGATACATCAAATAAAAACCACTCCAACAACCAATAAAAACCAACAAAATAGAGGAGAAGCCATGATTTTATCATTCTCCACTATCATCTGCTTCTGTTAATACAATGTCGCCGGAGCAGCAGAAGTATCAAATGCATAGTTCTCAAACTGTTAGCAGTGTCAATTGGACAAGCAACACCAACACCTCACGAGCGCCGTCCACATAAACGCCACCGCCAAAAAATGCAAATACAACAAACAAAAACCACCCCAAAAACTTCAGCGCCACCAGATCGAACGCCTACCACAGGTCGCGTAGCAACATCGCCACACTACACCGCTAACTAGATCCACCGCACCAAACTTACCATTACTGGAGTCGATCTCGTGTTGTTCGCAGCTGCGTTGGCCGAAAGAGCTCAGCAGAGAAGAAGCGGCCTCACCCCTCGCCGTGACGCTGCTACAAGTAAGGGCAGCGTAATCAAAAATCGCAATTGAGCTTGCGAAGGGCCGATTCGGCGAAGAGCTGGTGGCGATGGGAGCTCCAAACGGTGCACACACTACCTTCTTCTGCGTGCAGAGACGCGTTGCCCATTTCGATGAATTCGGGCTGGCCGGCGTGTTGACCATCTCGAAGGCGATGAGAGATGGAGGGGCAAATGAGGGGGGGAAAGGGAGATAGAGAAAGGGAGATAGAGTGGAGAAAGTGACGTAATTATGGTTTGGTGGGATGAAATTAATTACTAAAATATCAATATTTAATTAAATATAAAAAAAAGATAAAAAAACCTGATAAATGAAAAAAAAAAACATGAAAACCTAATTTTTTAAAAGGTGAAAGAAAAGGAGTAATGTTATTCATATTATTTAATTTCACCTATCATTTCACATATCATTTAGAATCACATAAACTGTGCTTGTAATCTCATTGGAGATGAATAGCATTACTCGTTTAAATAACATCTATAAATTTAGGGATTAAAATTTTTTAAGAATTCCAACGGACTCTTTTATATTTTGCTGGTTTCTATTCAAATTATTATATTATTTTCCTCCATTAAAAATTAAAATATTTTGAATGAATTTAATTATAGAGAGTGGGTTTACTTCCCTCCTAAATTAAAATATTAATTTAAAGAGTTTCTTGGAATATAATTTTAAAGTATCTTATATTTAAAGAGTTTTTTAGAGACGTTTTAAGATAGGTAAATATGAAAAGATCAAATCATGGTAGGAAATAGAAGTCAATGTAATGAATTTTGGTATAGAAAATTACATTATCAAGGTCTCCAAGTTACCTAAGTTGGTTCTCAATTTTTTGTTGTAGCTGCACAGCCATGAAATCTTAACGTCACTCTCACGAAACATGTTTCAATGTAGAGTTAGGTTTAATTGAATTTTGACTGAATTCTAAATCCTTGTGAGACTATATTTAATTTGTCACTTTTCTTGTTCACGATATTGTACACATGTGAATTTTTATCCCAACATGTAACACGATATTTTCGTAATAAAAAATATTTTACATTTCTATTTATTTGGGGTGTATTTGAATAAACTTTCCTTCCTTAAATTTTGATTTGGAAAACTAAAAAACTAATGGGCAACCCAACACCAGTAGGCTTCCCTTTGTCTTGTCGGCCGAAAGCTTGATTGACCCAATATATGACTCCGTTCAAGGCCCAACCCAAGACATTTGTTCTGCGAAAAAATTCGTGTATCTATCATTACAAAATATTATTGGAAAAAATTCATTTCTCCTAAATTAATAATTTTATAGGTCATAGATTATTTTATTGGTCACATATCAAAAAATTACAGGTTACAGTTATTTATCAGTCACGTATTTTCAAATTTATTGGTCACAGATTAATTTTTAGTCACAAATTGTCGAATTTTAATGTCACGGTTAATCCATTACGCAGTCACAATTAGTCCATTATGCGGTCCAAGTTCCTGATACATCAAATAAAAACTACTCCAACAACCAATAAAAACGAACAAAATAGAGGAGAAGCCAAGATTTTAACATTCTCCACTAACATCTGCTTCTATTAATACAATGCTGTAGGAGCAGCAGATGCATCAAATGCATAGTTCTCAAATTGTTAGCAGTGTCAATCGGACAAGCAGCACCAACACCTTACGAGCGCCGTCAACATAAACGCCATCGCCAAAAAATGCAAATACAACAAATAAAAACCACCCCCAAAAACTTCAGCGCCACCAGATCGAATGCCTATCGCAGGTCGCGTAGCAGCATCGCCCACCACACCGCTACCTAGATCCACCGCACCAAACTTACCATTACTGGAGTCGATCTCGTGTTGTTCGCAGCTGCGTCGACCGAAAGAGCTTAGCAGAGAAGAAGCGGCCTCACCCCTCACCGTAACGCTGCTGTAAGTAAGGGCAGCGTCATCAAAAATTGCATTTGAGCTTGCAAAGGGCCGATTCGGCGAAGAGCTGGTGACAATGGGAGCTCCAAACGGTGCACACGCTACCTTCTTCTACGTGCGGATACGCATCGCCCATTTCGATGAATTCGGGCTGGCCGGAGTGTTGACCACTTCGAAGGCGATGAGAGATGGAGGGGCAAATAAGGGGGGGAAAGGGTGAGAGAGTGGAGAAAGTGACATAATTAGGGTTTGGTGGGATGAAATTAATTATTAAAATATTAATATTTAATTAAATATAAAAAATCTGTATTTATATATAAAATATCTGACTTTTGAAAAAAAAAAACATGAAATCTGATTTTAGAATTTGAATCTTCAAAAGTAGGGAATTGTGTAATTTCCACAGTATTATTTCATGTTTTACTACATAATGTTTAAATGACTAAAAGTACTTTTTCATAAATGAAATATAATAAAAAATATTAACTTCTAATAATAGAACATAAATAACAATATGTAACTGAATTTTTTTGAATAATGCACACTTCACGCCTTACATTTAATGTCTAAAAAAAAAAAATTCAAAAAACTAAAGATGGGTAAAGAATATCAATGGCATCCAGGACTTAAACACACTATAGTTTCTTCGTTCGATCGAAAGCAAGAACTCGCAAAATCTAGATTAAATATTTTCAAATTTGAAGTCAAAATTTCGCGGTAATGTCACAGAATATGTTTTTCAATAAGTTGCATTTCATTTGTAAATTTGTCGATATTTCGCGTTTGTTTATGTATGTAAATTGTCATTGAATCAATTCTTGTGATCAATTTCAGAAATTGAAGGTCAAATTTTGGTATGTTTGGGCATTATACACTTTGTGAAAATTAGGGGCTAATTACATGGTTGTAATCCTTGTACGATAACACTAGTTATTAAAACTTGTGGGAGATCTATATGAGATCAATTTGTGAAAGATATTTTAGAGGGGTTTTGGAAGGAAGATGATCCTCAATGGAGAGGATTTGGGAGGAACATGAGTCGACAAAATTTGAGGGATATCTAGATTAATCAATAGATTATTTAAGGGCGTGTTTGTTGGAGTAAATTAAGTTACCTAAACTATTATCCTTTTTTATTTAGTTATTATCATGTTTTATTTTTACTATGATTTTACAGTATTTATTTTTCGAAAAAAAATATCACAAAGTATTGTTTAAATATATTTATTAAAAATAAGGTAGGTGATGTAATTTTCACTTCGTTGTTCTGTGGCCCGGTTTATTAAAATGGCCCAGTTCTTTTTCAGCGTCCACTTTCTTTTAACTGAACCGACCGGTGTGCTCTTAAACCCTTTGATTTGAGATTTTTCCAACCCCTCAAAATCCCAAAATTGCATCAGCGACTTGGAAGAAAAAAATTTCACGAATCATGATTGAAAACAGATTAATTTCACTTCTGAGGAAAACTAAATCCTTCAGCAAAAGTTTTTTGTCCTCAAATCAGAGGGAATGGAAAACATTTTCCACTGTAAATGGATTATCAAATGAATCTTCATTGTTAATCCAATCGAGATTTCACCCTTCATTTCCGGACCTTATTCCTGCTTCCAGAAATGCCGTTACACGAAATTTTCTTATCCACGGTTTCAGAAGCTTTCATCGTAACAATACCAAGGTAGGTTTAATAATTCTTTCTAGATACCGTTGATTCTTTTCCTCCACCAAACTCAATGGTCTCTAACTCACAACTTTGTATTGACGAAGTTTGGTTCCTTTCACCCCCTCCATTTATTCATGGCCGAAAGAAGTGCTATTGATAGGTGTTGAGGAATTTTAATTTAATTTAATTTTTTTGCTAAATGTATTAATCTTATTGATGATATATATGACGAAGCAATTACGAGTGTGAGATCTATCCGAGTTAGAATTGGGGAATTTCCTTACAATAGGTTATATTGTAGATCCTTAATGGACTTATCAAACATATCCAACATATGAGGGATAAATCAATAGTTATTCTGGCGGAGTACCTTAGAATCTAGGTTCTAGATTAACTAGAAATAAGAAATGCATGAAGTGTCCTTCAAGTTGCAGTAAGAAATAATAAAGGCGAAATGAAAATAGTGGATCCTTTTATCCAAAATAGTGATTATTTTTATGTATTGGAGATCCACTACTAATAAAGAATGATTAAGAGAATGCAATGCATAAGACACGAGTGGGTTGCGGATAAAATGGAGAATGACTACACAGATTCTATATGATTAGAAGATACCTATTAATAGAGAAGTTCTATAAAACAGCTATCAGACTTCTATGCTTTATAATGCTGAGTATATGATCGCTAATTCAAAGCAACTTATGCTTTTAGTGGATTTGACGCCGGGTCCTGATCTCCAACTAGGAAAGAAAGTGAAACTTGATCTCGAAATGTGCCGGCCTGGATACCTCAAGCTCAGATAGAGGAAAGGTGAGGCATTGGGCAATTGGAAGACATTGAGAAGGGCTTCACATCCCTTTCAGCACTTTGAGGTTTTAAACTTTGTTGCACTCCTCCAATTGACTGATTTCAATGCATTGAGACGGAGGATTGTACAAATGTCCCCAAATGATGATGTTAAGAATGATGAACGACAAACTAGAGTGGATAAGATAAGAAATGGTAATGTAACAAATGAAGGAACATACATAAATAAAGTGTTGAATCGAATTCTTCTTTGGTGTTAAGGTAATAGCTATGAGTAGTTATTGACTTTGGGGAGAGGATAGATGAGTAGGACTAGGACCTACTGTAGACATACATGCATCATAGATGTGTCATCATTATGTTTTAACCAGGTTATTCTATTCAGCTGTAGAAAGAAATCAATTCAAATCAAAATACTTAATACCATGGTGATACACTTGTGCAGAACCCCAGGCATATGCAATGGCGACCAATTAAAATGGATTAAAGAAGAACGACTTAGATGAATGGGTCATGTCTTACTTAAACCTTAAAGACTAGAGTGACAAAAATCTCACAAGAACAAGTTAGAGTAGCGAGTGGTTGACCAAGATTAACATGGTGCGAGCTGATTGTAGAAGATTTGATTTGATATGATTAAGAACAGTTAGTCCAATATTGAACTGAGTGACAAAGTAGGTTTCATGTGGCTGATTTTTGTTAAACATATACCTACCTCTTTAACTATTTACATAATACAACCTGGATTTTCCGTTCGTTAGAGTCACTTATTTATGTGAACTGCATTTTATCCCCTGTTTGACAATCATTTTTTGTGGAAAATCGAATTTTTTATTGTGATTTCTAGAATGTGTGGTTAAAGAGTAGGGAGAAGTTTTAGATTCATGTGTAGAAAGTAAAAAAAAAAGAGAGTTTGAAAATAATGGTTGTCAAATAGGGGCTTAATGTTTTACTGTCTTTTATATACTCTAGTGGCTTGTTCCTTGATTTAATGACCTTTTGTGTTTTAAGACCACAATCATGGGGACAGGGTTTCTTTCTATTTTCAGAACTTTTATATGCGATCGTTCAGGAATTTCTCCACTGCAGCATCTATATCTGTGAAAAAAACAGAAGGTTTAAAGCTTCTTGTAACTGCTGGACCCCATGCTCAGAAAGCTGTTGGTATTTGGCTTTTTGTATCTGCTGCTTGGGTCTTTAGTATGGTAGTACTTGGTGGTATCACACGTTTGACTAGATCTGGTCTTTCAATGACTGACTGGAAATTCACTGGAAGCCTTCCTCCTATCTCTGATGAAGAATGGTTAATTGAGTTCGAGAAATACAAGCAATCCCCTGAGTACAATCGGTATGTCCATATGCCACTATGCGTGCTTTTACAATTGATTATTTATAATCAGTGAGTCTACCTTTCCCAGAATGTCTTGACATATCAGGATTAAGGAAATGTTTTTAAGCCTTAAGATTATGAGGATTTTACGAATTCTCGTTTTTTCTTCATTTAATGTTCTATCTGGGGGGAGGTGACTGTACAAAAATGAAATGACTTAAAGAAATTTTATGCGCAAAAACATTCGAACTTTTGAGAGGTTTGGCTCTCTCCTCACAACTCTCAGATACTGAATGAAAATGAACAACCTTCCCCCTCCCCTTTTATTCTTTGGCAACAATACATTACCTTTATTTCTTAGGCTACCCTCTCCCCTATCTCAATTAACAAAAGTGCGGTAACAGAATACATGGGCCATGTGCATAAACATCCCCTGTTATCCGGTTCATAGCTCCACTGATCTGCTTTTCTTGCCACTCTTCCAACGTCTGGAATACACAAATCGAACAGGTCTATCACAATGCTACTGGAATCTGTGTCTGTAGTTGCATTTAAATGCTGTCTAATCATAGCATGAAGGTAGTTGTTTTTACTGGGTATTGGTGAGTTGATTTAATTTCATGGCCATTCCAGTGTAAATAAAGGGATGAGTCTTGCTGATTTCAAGTTCATATATTGGATGGAGTATGCCCATCGTATGTGGGGAAGGGCGCTTGGTATCATGTTTGCCCTACCATTTTCTTACTTTCTTCGGAAAGGATACATTACACCTCGACTGGGATTTAGGCTCTGTGGGCTATTTGCACTTGGTGCCGGGCAAGGACTGATTGGCTGGTGGATGGTTAAAAGTGGTCTAGAGGTAACAACTGACTAGTATTTACATATTATATGACATTAATCTGGTTTGGATGAAGAGCTGTTTTATGTTATTATGTTTTCTTTATCCTTCTCTTAGGAACCCAAATCTGAGTTTAGTGAACCAAGAGTGAGTCCTTATCGCCTAGCAGCTCATTTAACTTCAGCATTTGTTATTTACTCTGGCCTCTTTTGGACTGCTCTTTCTGTTGTTATGCCTGAGCCTCCTGCTGAATCCGTAGCCTGGGTTCAAGGGGCAGCTAAAGTTAAGCGTCTGGCCCTTCCAGTAAGTATCCTAGTTGGAGTCACTGCAATTTCAGGAGCATTTGTTGCTGGAAATGACGCTGTATGTTACCTGCTTTTTACCCTTCCGTTCTGTTTATCTGCATGCAAATGTAGAAATTACCTTATAATGTGACTGCATACAAATTTTCAGGGCCGTGCCTTTAATACTTTTCCAAAAATGGGCAATGCGTGGATTCCAGATGATATTTTTACAATGAAGCCACTCATGCGCAATTTTTTTGAGAATACATCAACTGTCCAGGTTTGTTGCCCATTCAATATCAAAAGTGATTTCCAATTCGTGGATTGGGTTTGGTTGGTAAAGTAGTTTAATATTTCATCAGACTTTTCATAACTACCTTTTTGAGAAAATTATATAGGTTACTTGGAGGGACAGTAAACCGCATTGTGTATTGTGATGATTACATGTAAAATTGGCAAATGGTGAACTTTCTTGTTGTTTCGTGATGGTGGGGGGTTGGAACAGTTCAGTTTGTAGAGATTAGTTTGGCAAAATTTAAAAATCATTTATAAATTATCCAACTTCATTTTCAACCACACTTTACAATGGACCCAAAAATACCATTCATTTATCCACAACTTATTTCATCAATTTATAATTTTAACCATTTATAAATTTTTCCCAAGCGGATGCTAAAATGGTCTAAAGTACATGATTACATGTTTAAACCTAAATGTTTGCTATGATTTTTAATTTTTCCTCAGCTGATTAGTTCTATCAATGCATAGTTCTACCAATGCACGATGTTTTATTAATAGAAATGTAAGTGTTAGAATTATTGCTATAGTTGCTTAGGTTGTTTTACAGTAATCACTATAGCTTTTTGGATGATTTAACTTTCTATCACTTGCATCATATGCTCTACACGCAATTCTTCATCTAAGCAGTTGATACAAGTGTAAGCACTAATGATACAGTTGAATATCTAATGATTGTTAGCCTTCTCAGAGACGAAGAAATATTTTTCAAATAACTTATCAGCAGTGTTTCAACTCACAGTCGTTTTCTTTAATTGCTAATTTTTATATTTAGACAATTTGTTCCTGATGAATTTCTCTTATTATTTAACCAGCTTGATCATCGAATACTCGCCACTGCAACATTGTTTTCAATTTGTGGATTATGGTGGGTAACAAGAAAAATAGATATACATCCTGCAATCCGGTCTTTAATAGGAAGCACTGTTGGCATGGCTGCTCTTCAGGTACTTGTTGTTTGCCGAAGTATAATGCCCTTATCGACTCTAAAGCAGACTTTCGCCTTTTCTTTTAAATAATTTGATTCTTTATTTTCTTTGCTTTCGTGAAGGTTACATTGGGGATATCGACTCTTCTGTCATATGTACCAGTTTCATTAGGCACAGCTCATCAAGCTGGAGCTCTAACTCTTTTTACTCTGATGATTCTTCTTAATCACACTGTGCGACGACCTTCATTGTCACTTCTCAAAACGCTACCTTCAGTAGCTAAGACGACGTTATAGGTTAGACTCATGATTGTGTTATTACAATGCCTTTCATGTTTTTTTCTTGTAACATTGGTTCGCCTATTTAAGGTCCGTCCTTCCAACGTGATAGGTTGGACTCTGGATTGTCTTATGATAATGTGATTAGAATAGAAATATTTCTGTTGAGCTGAAAAATATTTTCTTAAGCGAGTTGGATATTAACTAACTGAGGCTATTTGTACTAATTATGTGTTAAGCAAATTTGTCTATTATTATTACCAAGAAATGTTTATACGTTATGTTGACTTCGAATTTATTGAGAATAAATTTTACTTTTTGTTGGTTGCACTGTTTTGTCATGAAATTTGAACTTGTTAAGTAGAATGATCAAAACTAAAATGAAAGGGTCTTGTGCTAAATTTGACTGCAGTTGTGTAGAAATTGAGCCCTGTTTGATCCCATTAATTTAATTTTTTTTTTAAAATTCATTTTAAACCGTACATTCTTCGAAAATTCACTATTACAAAACTCAAACCAAAAATTAGGCTCAAACATAGGCTGAATTAACTAAAGATCATTTGGGGTTGACGAAGAATAATCATATTCATAGTCCAAGAAAGTTGTCTGTGTGTTATATGGACGTTAAAGAAGCATTGATTTAAGGTAATTTATTAGAATTTTATTCTGATAAATTTTAATTTTAATCATAAATCGAGTACGTGCATGGGTTTCGATGCAATGAAAGTCTTTTCAATTACAAGAACTAATCAAATAAAAACGAGAAATGAAATATAATTTACACTTTAATTCCACAAACTAAAAATTCAAAGTTTTTAACATCCATTATATTATTCTCATTGAGCCCTCGTCTTGAAGCTTCTGCCGATGTTTTGGACGGTCTGATTTCTTGCTTACAACGGGTTGGGATCTGCACCTGGGTTCCCAATACGCGAACGGCAATGGGTGGAAAGAGGAAGGCGACAACAGCGAAGCCTGAGACTCGATGTTGGACTGTCTTTGCTCGTCGTTCGGAGTCTGGGAATTGATTATTTTTCTTTGTGGAGAAGAGGCAACGAATGGGTTGTATAGAGGAAATGAAGTTGGTTGTTGTGGGGCAATGAAGGGGTACTTTTAAATCAGCCATATCAACGTAACCATTTTCCACATAAGCCAATTTTATTTATCAAACTAGTAAGAAAATCTAAGATACGTTTAGCATCAAGGAATCCACTTCGATCTTTTCCAAGTGGCATCTTAAGGAGATACAAGAAAGAAATCTTGGTTGCTTGGCAAAGGCCACTAAAGCAGGCATCTCGGATAATAAGCCCTTAAGCTCCTATATGAGCAAATATTCCCATTATCCTGTTCAAAGATCTAGTCTTTTGGTTTCTTTTCTTTATCTCAAAAACACTTCATTTCTTTTGAAATTTGAAAACGTATTCCAAACAGTTCCAACATCAATACTACGCTAAAACGAAAAATTTCGCAAGTACAATCTACTGATATGAGGATCTTCTCATCGTCATGAACATAGCCAGGACAAGTACAAATATCATCGACCAAGATCCATGTAATGGATCAAGGTGTACAGAACTGTATCTCAGGGAATTTATTAAGCCTCGGTATAAATATTATCCGAGAAATAATGAGGGTCAAGAAGTATATAACAACCTATACTGCAGTTACTTATCCCCTGTCAAAAGTGTCTTCAAGATTGAATCTTTTAAGCTATCATCAGCATATGCAAATAGATGTCCAGCATCTGGTATTTCATGGTATTGTATCCAAGGAAGCTTCTCAGCAATGTAGCGCTGCAGTGAAACAGGCACCATCCCATCCTCAACGCCGTGCCACAGATGAACAGAACCTTCACTGTCGGGTAAATGGTTCTCAAGATCCATAGGATCGAATTCCCAATGCCCAAACCCGATCATCATGTCACGATGAAATGACTCAAATACTCCTTGCTGACTTGCATATTCCTACACAAGCAATGCTTAGTATTGATGCATTTTAAAGAATATATATAGGTGTGTTTGAGCCCATTTTTTGTGAAAATAAGTTTTATAATAGCGATTTTTGGGAATGTGTGGTTAAAAAGTACGAAAATGTTTTGGTTTGCATGTAAATTATTTCATTGGGAGAATGTGTGGTTGAAATGAATTTCGAGAAAAATGAATTTTTATAGGATGGGGCTCAAAACAGGGGCCTAATGGTATATCATTCGCATTCACCAATATACTGCAACAATAACAGAATGAGTACCCTTCTGGTCGTTCTTCCAGCTATTTTGGAAACAATTTTCAAATCTGGGGCCAAAAGATTAGGTTTTCCAGCCGTAACAGTAGAGGAAGGAAACCACTTCTGAGTGTTCCACCAGTAGACGAGCCAGGGCATATAGTGTGCCACTCGAAGTGCCCACTGGTCCTCTAAGGGCTGTTGATTGTATGCTTCTGTAGATAAGTTTGCAGGAAAACTAGGCCACCAGTAATTGATAACTGGAGCAATCAATGCTGCTCCAGCCAACCTGCCAGCATATAAGAATTAAAGAAACTAAAAGAACTACCAGAAATGCAGCAGAAGGTGACAAGAGTTTGAGGATTCAGACAAATTTTTACTAGTTTTACTAGCAAATATGAATTATGTCGTAAAGTCTTAACCTACTGTAACTTAATTAGGGCAATTTCCATATTTGTCAGTGAACGTGGAACAAACCCAAATACATGTCAAGCAACATGGTGTACTATCTATCCTCGGGAGACCGGTATTTTTCCCAAATGGCGTGTTTATTTAGTATACAAAAATACTATATGATAAACAAAATTTGGGTTTTTTTTTCTTGACATTGTTCTATACAATCCAAACGACCTTACCATACATACCAATGATGCTATTTTTCTTATTATAGCAACTATTTGTCTGTCCATATAAATCAACGTTCTTCATTTTATCCAATTCCCTCAGAATCCTAAACTGTAAATCTTTGCAAATACCAGAAGCTCGATCATAATTGATTTATCTACACATTACCTGTGAGGAATGTACTTGAGGCAGCCCCAGACAACCTGTCCTCCCATGGAAATCCCAATGACATAAAATTTGGCACCAAGTTGTAATTGTTCACCAAGCTCTTCTATATCTAAAGCTGTGCTCTTTATAGTTCGTTTTGGATCCGGATCACTCTCTCCGTATCCTGGTCTGTCAAAAGTCACAATGTATATCCCAAATTCTTCAACTAATGCCTAAAAGGTCAAAAAATACATCTAATCCATTAGCAACCACAAAATTTCAGTCAATGAACCAAGAACTAATTTAACGTCCAGTCATTATAATACCGATGTAGAAAAAGAAGCGTCATGTCGACCACCAGTGTAGCCATGAACCAAGACAATCTTATATTTTGCTGTTTCTTTTGGGATTCCGTGCTCTTTATATGCCAAATATCTTCCATCTCTAAGCTTGATTCGGGGTGCTGTGACAGGTGGACCACCAAGAGAACCGCAAATACGGGGAAGTGGAGGCCAAAAGGCCTGTTGTGCCCATGCTAGAGAGCCAATCAACAAGACTACTATGATTTTCCAAGACATTGCTGAAAATATATAACATAGTAGTTAATATTTCTTGTACAAGTATGAATGAAAAGTAAGAAATTTAGTATTGGACCCTAATTCTTCTTCTTCGGGAACATATATTCAGAACACATGGCATGGGTATGGATGCATGATTTCATACATAAGGTTTGGTGAAACTGTGGAGGAAATAAGAAATGTTTTATTACATTGACTAAACTAGGTATACAGGATATAGATTTATAATTTACAGAATATCATAAGTGAGGAAGGTCAGTACTATAATGACATGTTTGGCACAAAAGATTGGATAGTATCCGATAGTATTAAAGAAGTAAAAGAAGTTAAAATCATGTTTGTTGACTCTGCATATCAAACATGCACTAAATGTGTAAGAAATGTCGAGGTATTACAATTTCTGTTCACTTTTCACTAGATCACCATATTCAACTATACATTTATATCTTTCCCCTCTTCCTCTGAATGTTTAACAAAATTAGCAAATAAACATACTGTGTTAATCTATACAATGTCTTCGATATATATAAAGGATAGTTTCATGGGTCGGTATGGAAAATAAGATATATGTACTCTCAACTCTATAAAAATGAAGCATAACTACCATTTCCAGGTAAGGAATTTTTTCAAAAGGCGTTCTTACTGTGAGAATTTATTGGTAATTTTTCCCAAAAATATGAGACTGTAGGCACCATTTTGCAGAATCATTTTGTCAAATGACAAAATATAGTTGTCACTTTTGGAAAATAAATTTAAGACCTGCTATTCAGTTAAAATTATTCACTCTCACAATCCCAGAAATACATATACTCCCGAAAAAAGATCACATACTCAAAAATTATGCTCTAAAATTTATTTTTTTTACTAAAAATACGTACTTTTCTAGAAAAGTTAACTTTTAAACACAGCCACACATGAATAAGCTCTAAAAACTAGTCAGAATTCAATTTATCTCAGTTCTGCTGCTGCAGTCATATCAAGTTCAAGTGATTAAATAAATTTCTTTCTTCCCAGTTAAAATGGAAGTATGTATGTATGTTAACACACAGCCCATTTAAAACTGCAATCAAATCGCATCTTGAAAATCATAATTTAAGGTGTAATAATTGATCTCAACCACATTAAGCATGATCAAACACACACACACAAACAGAGAGTGAGGAAGAGAGAGAACCTGAAGAAGTAAGAGAAGGAGAAACAGTGCAAGGAAATGGAAATTCTTGAGCTGCAAATACCTTGAAAAATGATTCAACCCACCAATCTCGATGCTTATTTATATGCGAAAGAAAAATGCTAAACCACGCCCCCTCACAAGTGGGGGGTCCACGATGATTAAAATAATTGTGGGCCCCCAGTGTTAAATCCCCTGTACGAGTAGCAAAGCTAAAAAAAAATGAAATATATAACCACTCAGTCAGCGTTTACGTTAAAAGTAATTATTAGAAAATTTGACTGTACAGATGTTGGTTGGTTGGTTGGGTATATAAAAACGTGTCAATTATGAAGTGGTGGACCAGTCGTGACTTTGAGATATATTAGCCTCTATTTGGTCTCCACGTTAATTGAAAAAAAAATATTATTTTTATAGTAATTTTTTAGAGAAAAGATGATTATAAATAGGAAAAAAAATTGGATTTACGTGTAAAATATTTATTATATGAATGTATAGTTAAAAAAGAACATATAGAAAAATAAATTTTGAAAGAATAGGAAACAAACATGAACTTAGTTGGACAGGTAAATGTGGATAGAAATTTCAATTCTATGTTAGTTAAAAAATAAAAACACATCAAATCTTTAGGAATTCGTTTTCCATGAAAATAAAGAAAATGTAGTTTAAAGTAATTATATTTTTGAATTCGGTTTCCATTTTCACGATGTAATTAAACTGTCAAAGTAGAATTCGTTTTCCTCGAACGTGACATTTTTCATAAAAGTCGTTGCAATCAAATGGGTCTTAGATTTATTTATTTATTTATTATTTTCTTTTTTGTCTCTAACAGCAACTTAAATATGTGTGTGTGAGAGAGAGAGAGAGAGAGAGAGAGATGTGACACTGTTTCTTACGTAAGGACACGGTACGCATGTTAATTAAATTGTAGGTCATTGAACTTTCGTCTAATTGTAATTAGGTTATTAAACTTTTATTTAGAGCAATTAAGCTATTAAACTTTAATTTAAAAGCAAACATCTCGCTTTGTTTGGATTCTGTTTATGTGCTTGCCAGAATTTGCTAACTCGTCAGTCGAAAATAACAAAAAAACCGACGTCGCATATTAATAACATTGGAGGTTATGAAACTTTTCCCTTAATTGCAGTCTATCATTATACTTCGATTTGCAGCAATTAAGTCAAATGATACAATCATACAACGTGTATGATATACTTTCTTACATGTTTACCACCGTACAAATAATTGTTTTTATCGTTTGTTAATGCAATATCAACATTTGAAAAATAATGGGATTGGAAACTCCAATTTCCAAATTCAATAAATAATAAAATAGCTCAATTTGAAATGAAAAATAAACAATTGATTCAATATCATAGGAAAAAAAAAATCCGTTTGATTGTAAATGTGGAAAATGGGTGGAAAAAAAATATTTTACTGGGAATTAAATTGCCTGGAAATTGTTTTATTGTGAATTGTAATTAATTGTGTTTGATTTGTATAATTTTCCTCCTGAAAAATATTGAAAGTTTGGTATCCATTTGATTTTATTTTTCATGGAAAATGTCCATTAAAGTTATAATTTTTTCTACCACGAGTCTAGAATTTATTTCAATTGCCAAAAATAAAAAAATAAAAAAGTTAAAAAAATAAAAAAAAATTATAATACTGAATACCATTCGTTTGACTTTGTTTTTCATGGAAATAGTCAATAAAAGTAATAAAATTTTTTACCATTGTGTCTAGAATTTTTTTCAATTGCAAACAAAAAAAAAGTCTGGAGAATGAATTTCCAACAAAACCAAAGGAAAACATTTTCATTGAAATGTGGGAAAAGATGGCGCGTGAAGGAAAAAAGTGAAAATGAATTTCAAGGCAAATTTGGTTAATCAAACAGGGAAAAAGTGAGAAAATGGAATTCCATTTTCCAAGGAATTCCTTGCCTATCAAACAAGGCATAACATTAGATATCCGAGCAAAGTGAAATATTTTAAAATAAAATAGAGGCATGAACATCGGGGTCGTATCACTGGCAGACACAGTGGGGTCGTGGGGTCATGTAACCCCCAACTTTTGGGATTTTTTTTTTATAATATTTTTTTTCTGATATAGATAGAAATCTAAATTAAAGTTAACAATTAATTTTAATATCATATTTCATGAGATTCACAATTTTTCATTTTTTATCAAAATCAACTAAAAGTCTAATCTTAATCACAACCAGATAAAGGCAAAATCATAATAAATTCGAACTTTGTCTCCTTTTTCTTACTATTTCTTGACTTTCTCCCCGGCACTTTTTACCAAAACCTTAACCCTTCTAATTTTTTAAAATTTATCTACAATCTTACAAATTATCACATCTACAACAAATCTTTACTTCACAATCAAATTTTCAACTAATTAGAACCTAAATTTGCATTTACTCTCATCAAATTATGTATATAGAATGTGTCTGAAATAGTTATGTTCAATGTGACTTATATTTAACGAATTGTGTTTTTTTTATTGATTTCTAGTATTGAATATTGGTTATATGTTTTTCCTTTCAATTACTTGAATTGACTTTTTATATCAAATACACTATAAATTTTTAAAATGTAAATACGTATTTTCTTATGATGAGCAAAAAATTAATAAAATGACTGTTCGAAATCGAATAGATAAAAATAATGAGAAAAATATTAATGAATAGATGTTTTTTAAATGTAAATCTATATTTTCTTGGGTTAAATATGAATCATTCAAAAATCAAGAACAAGGTATTCGATTTGAACAGAGCTTAATTATGCCACTAACTTAAAATATCTACGTCTGTCTCTTTGATTATCCATATCCGTGAAGTACGTTCAAATTTCACTAGACAATATAAATGTGAATAAAAAGAGTATAATTACACAGCAAGCTGAAATACTAAAAATAAAACTCCGGAAAGTACAATCCCTTTATTTATAAAGAAAAGACAAACCCCAAACCTTCACCGATAAATTAAAACCTCAAATGTAGAACCAACAAAACGTATATCTATCTTCCAAATGTTCATCTTCTATAGAGGAATCGAAGCGTAAATGCATAAGTTTGTACGAACGGTAAATATACAGTCCGACTGATGCTTAAACGGCAATAATATTATGTAACAACAATGAACAATGTCTGCATATCCTAGTGGTGCAAAGCTGCGTGTTGATTGTGTTGGAATTTTGTATTGGAAATTGGTTGTGACCAATTGAAATGATTTAAGTGGAAATTCCTTGTTTGGTGAATGAGAAATTAAGCCAAACTTAAACCACTTAATACTTGAAATTATTGGAATTGTGTAGAATATTGTGGAATATTCTAGAGAATGTAGATGAAAAGATGTGTCTTTTCATATGGATATATATGTTTTTCCTTTCAATTACTTGAATTAATTATTTTAATTGATTATTTGTATCAAATACCCTATAAATTCTTTAAACGTAATTATGCATTTTCTTGTGATAAGTAAAATACTAATAAAATGACTGTTCAAAATCAAATTGATGAAAATGATGAACAAAATTTTAATGATTGAATGTTTTTTAAATGTAAATCTGCATTTTTTCGAGTTAAGCATAAATCATTCAAAAATCTAGAATAAAGTATTCAATCTGTACAGTGTTTGATTGTATCACCCCAATTCAAAATATTTGCGTCCGTCCTTAGGTGGCATTAATGCACGTCGTTGAGACTAACAAAGTGCCACTTTATTGAAGCCACCACAGTCGTTTTGTTTTACACATTATTTTCCCATTGTTCCTTCCGGCAATCTTTTCCACTAGTGCAATTAGTGAATATAGGTCCGATTATTGTGTGAATTTATAGTAGTTATGGACTATCAAGAGTTAATTTTGCAATTGGTCAATGAAGTTCTTGCAAATTTCCAAGTTAGTCCATATAATATTTTCCTGATTCATTCATAATCGGTTCGACCAACTTGGTTGACTTAGGTAAAAAATATTGGAGGGACTTTTTTAAGAATTTTTTTTTTTTGTAAAAAGATAAATAATTCTCGTATCTACCATAAATTCCGACATTTCATTTGTTAAAGAATAGAATCACACATTGAATAAAGATGTAAACATGGTTTAACTTATAAAGGACTGGGTTACTCATCTTAATAAAGTTGACATTTTAAGATGGAACCCCAATTCTTAACGTGGTATTATAGTCCATTAAGTTCTAACAAGCAATTCGACCTGGTTAAGATTCCAAAAGTGAGCATACGAATTTTAAGATTGGACTGCTCAAACGAGCCACCATCTTACAGGGGTATGTTAAAGGATAAAATCTCATATAGAATAAAGATGTAAACATAAACCAACTTATAAATGATTGTGTTACTCCTCTTAATAAGGTTGACCTTTTAAAATGGAACCCTAATTCTTAACATCATTAATAATGCCTTGCCTCACGAGATAATTGACCTAATTATTCGTCACTTATGCTTCACCTTACGAGATGATTATTTGAAGTAAGAAAAGTTGGGATTTATTGAAGACTCCATTGAAGGAATTGAAAGGCGGCAAACAAAATTCATCTTAAATCTTCTCTTTGTAACTAAGTTTTTCAGGTATGAATACTCAATCGTTTATGTATTTTTTGTATTATTAACATGCTAGGTTAAACTTACGGTGCCTAGGATGATGATATAATCTTAGTTGATGTTTTAATTCAAGATTTCATCTTTTTATTCTTGATTTGTGTTGATTGATTGATGATGTCAATGTTTCAATTCATGTTTGAATGAATGATCAAGTTTTGAACGTAAATTTGGCTTGTTTTGTTTTCATGAAGTTCGAAATAGGTTTAACTCATACTTGGTAAGGTTCTATAGACGTTAGAGATAATTATCTATAATTATTTTCGAAAAACAATGTTTTGAATAGTACTTTGTAGCAGATGTGTAGTTAAAAAGTATGAAAAAATTTTGAGTTTATGTGTATAATATTTTATTGTGTGAATGCGTGATTGAAAGAGTTTTCAAATAATGATTGTCAAACATGGACTAAATTGTTAACGAAGTAGTGTATCTTTTGATCAAGGGACTTGAAATAAAAGGACGGTAATAGCATATTTATTCAATACTGTAACTTCTCACGAGCTCACGAGACACAGGAGAGGGAGAGAATCCGTTTCTTCTTATTTCATAAAAATCCCTTAGGTTATACATATATACATAAGTTACATATATTTACAAGACAAGTCCCTATAAAGAGGATACTATACATTAGGGTCTTATATGTTTACTTTTGTAACAAATACAAACATTTATTACATTATTTCGTCTCACAAATTGTCCAAACAAGTATAAAGGCACGATTATTAATTAATACTTTTGAAGAATTAAACAATACAGAAAAACCTTATTTTACACGAAATTGATTACATGGGTTATAATGATCAAGGTTTGTTGGATTTCCTATGATCTTTCACGGAATTTGGAGTGTCGTTGATTTCATTTTTTTGTCCAGAACTTGGTTCTGAAAGTCTGTGCTGCAGCTGAGATAACAGAGCCCGATTCTCCTGGTCGAGCCGTTGTGCTTTCTTTCTTAGCCTCTCATTTTCAAGAATAATATGGCAGTTCTTCAAGTACAGCTCTGTGTTCTGCTTCTCCATGCCGACTTAATTGTATTTGCTCCTGAAAATAAAGCATCCATAGTAAGTTTATCAACTATTTTGTTGGTCGAAGCTGTGAATAAATAACTTATTTTACA
>OU503039.1:29058674-29093973 GCA_912172775.2 Fraxinus pennsylvanica | reverse complement strand
CTTCTCACGAGCTCACGAGACACAGGAGAGGGAGAGAATCCGTTTCTTCTTATTTCATAAAAATCCCTTAGGTTATACATATATACATAAGTTACATATATTTACAAGACAAGTCCCTATAAAGAGGATACTATACATTAGGGTCTTATATGTTTACTTTTGTAACAAATACAAACATTTATTACATTATTTCGTCTCACAAATTGTCCAAACAAGTATAAAGGCACGATTATTAATTAATACTTTTGAAGAATTAAACAATACAGAAAAACCTTATTTTACACGAAATTGATTACATGGGTTATAATGATCAAGGTTTGTTGGATTTCCTATGATCTTTCACGGAATTTGGAGTGTCGTTGATTTCATTTTTTTGTCCAGAACTTGGTTCTGAAAGTCTGTGCTGCAGCTGAGATAACAGAGCCCGATTCTCCTGGTCGAGCCGTTGTGCTTTCTTTCTTAGCCTCTCATTTTCAAGAATAATATGGCAGTTCTTCAAGTACAGCTCTGTGTTCTGCTTCTCCATGCCGACTTAATTGTATTTGCTCCTGAAAATAAAGCATCCATAGTAAGTTTATCAACTATTTTGTTGGTCGAAGCTGTGAATAAATAACTTATTTTACTCTTTTACTTGTAACAAAATATAAATAACTTACTTATGAGAATATTGAGGAACACTGATGTTTATTAGAGATGGTACATCTGTATATATATAGAGAGAGAAAGAGCATAGAGATGGATGTATATACTTGAGAAGTAAAGCATGAACACGAGAAGAACACAAGTTTGAAGTAAAATAAGCAGAGAAAAGATATATTTTTGTCACAATAAAAGGCTTTGATTTTGTCTTGAGGCTAAGTAGCACGTGAAAGTTGCATTTGAGAAAAAAGTGTCAAATTCTGGGGAACAAAACAGGGAGCAGTTGGAATGTTGATATGCATGGAAGAGGGAGGGGTTGGGTGGGGGAAGAAGCACTATTCTTGCTGCCGTAAACTTCAATGGGAAGTCGAGTGTAAAGGTTATTCTGTCTGCTGCGAATATTTATCTGTAAGTATGAAAATCTATTTATGATACGCAAAACGTATGCTATTACTTCGATAAAGACATTCAAAAAAAGACATGTCTCGTTCGGAAGAGACAATTCTCTTTGAAACACAAACAGACTTCTTTTTGAATATAACGGTCGACACATGTCGCTCCATTTTAAGCCAACCATTAATCGTATTATGTGACAAACTTTTTCAGGCCACGACACAGATTCCGCTAGAAGATTTTAGTAAAATAGAATTCATGGCTGAAGAAAGTAAAATTTTTATTCACCTTTTAATGCGACAACTTTTTTTCTTTTTTTAAACCAATTTTTTAACATTTATAGGTCCACTTTCAACCTTTATTTATCTTTCATCCAAAAACAGTAAGTAAAGACGCTTTATGTATAATAGAGAACACTTTTAAATTTAAAGAATAATTAATACACCTCAAAAATGCTCCCTATTTTGACCTTCATTTTACTTTTATCAATTAACATTTATTGATTTCCCACCATATTTCATTTCATATTTGGTGGGGATTAAAATCATTTTTTTAATAAATTTCGATAAAAGTTGAAGTGTGTTATTGAAAAGTTGTGAATTTAATTAAATATGTGGTTAAATTAATTACTGAATTTTACTTAGATTAAAATTTAGATTTTAATCTTTACCAAACAAGAGTTTTAACATTTTTTTATACATCAATATTCAATCGATTTAAATATGGTTTAAGTAATTTAAGAAATTAAAGCATTGAAATACTTAAATTATTAAATACAATCATTATAATTAAGAATAGAGTCAAATCCATGTCTTTTGAAACTTATTTTTAAACAAATAAAGAGTATTTTGTATTTAGAGTATTTCATAGACGCTCTCGCAAAGGAGCCTTGGAATCATCATAACTGGGTAACGAATCATACTTAGGACCTGTTTGGGATAACCTTGTTTCTACTTCTATTTTTTGTAGAAAAATTTCATAAAAATGTTGCATTAACTTCCTCAAAAAACTTTTCTATAGGAAGCATAAGCAAAAACAAAAGAAGTAGAAAATATGTTAAAACACTTCAAAAAAATTATTAAAACAAGCATTAAATATTTAGCCCTTGTGTGATGTTGATTTTGAGAAGTGACTTTGTGAAGAGTAATTTTTTCAAAGAATGTGAGGAAAAAGTTATAGATCTATGTGTAAAATTATTTACTGAAGAGAAATTATGAATAAAAATATGTTTGAGAAAAAATGAAATTGAAAAATCAACTTCAAATAAGGGCTTAGTTAAATTGATTACTCCGCCACATAGAGTAGACTATATTTCTCTCTTAATTTCATCGATCAACTCTATATTAAAAATACACCGTCCCTCATCCTCAAGACAACTAGTAAGTTCATTTATGACTAAAGCAAAACTATATATTAGCACTTGGAACCGAACTTCAACAAATGCATATTTTCTAATAGAATAACGTTATCTAGCATCTGTAATGTTAAAACACCAATTTAGATAATCACATTTGATATGTTCAATTAAATGAATCATATGACATTATATTTAAGTGAATCCATAATATGCAATTGACACATAAACTGATGCTTTACACAAATGGTGTTGAATAACATTTTTCTTAATATGTCACTCGTGTCTTCATCACATACGAGGGTACAAGACCTACTAGGCAAAGGCCTTGGGCCTCAACATTTTGGGGGGCCTCCAAAAAAATTTCATCAATGCATCTCTTTTTGAATGACACATATTTCAATTTAATTACTGTCGTTGATTAGACCAATGTATTTTTCTGGCAACTCAAAAAGGATTTTGACTTGGATCTCTCATTTATGTATAGGTGTNATCTCTTATTTATGCATAGGTGTAAAGAAAGAAAAAAGTGGCTTGTTGTTTTTAATTATACTTATCGTTCTGAGTTCATTAAACAATTATAATTGTCTACTCTCTTTCTCTATAATCAAAAGATAAGAAATTCGACAACTTATTGATGCTAGTGCTATTATTTATGTATGCTTCTTCCAATTTGTCAATTAAAATTGAAGAAGCACACAAACTAAAAGGGTATTGTCACAAGCTATAAATTAACTTCCATATTTAATTCAATTATTGGTCTCCTGCGGGGACGGATGTAGGGGAACCAACCCATTCATTTTTTGTGTAATAATAGTAATAATATGTAGAAAAAATTTGGGTAATTTTTTTAATATTAACTAAACTTCTAGTTCGATCCTGGATCCATGCTTGGTCTCATTTTATTGAAATTCCTTGTGGAAAATAAAGAAAAACTAAAAAAGTTGTTCGGTTCAAGTATTGTTACAAATGCAAATATTTTCATGACCTTATAATAATTAGTCGTCTACAACCTTAAAATTCTCAAAACCGGCCATTAAATTGCACATTTTTTGAACTGAGACGGCCCAATTTCGAATGAAAGTACAGGGAATAAATTTGGAAGATTTTAGAAATTTTGACATTAAAACTGAAGTTTAAGTTTGAAATGATCAAAATTGGACAAAAACTTAATTTGAGGACCAAATTGAAACTTTTGGAGTCGGAATTCACCCCAATCAACCGCGGTTTGCTAACCTCGGCTGGATCGCGGTCTGGCATGGCTACCTGTTTGCCATAGTTCACTACGGGTTTGCAAAACGCTTGCACAGTGGTCTGGTCTGGTGCGGCTCGATCTATTTTTAGTTTTGCCCAATATGCTATTTTGGTGATTTTTTTAAGTTTCTTTGATAAATTTGGACTCCTTTTTGAAGCACGCTCTCGCCCTAAAAAAATGGGATTGGGATTGGATTGTGAGAGGGAATATGGTCCCCGCTTCAAATTTCTCGAAGTCGCCCTTAAATCTCTTTTTATTTTATGAATATTATACTTTGTTTAAATTTAAATCATATATTTAAAAAATATTAAAAAAATAAAAATAAAGGGCATGGCAAGTTTTTTATTTTTTATTCTTGTCCTACCCATCAAAAATGTCGGAGGAGGTGATGATAATATTGGTCGCCTCATTGCCGTCTAGACGACAATGAAAATAATAAAATATTTAAGACCTATTTACACTTTCTAAAAAGGAGGATCAAATGCTGCAATTTTCCGAAATAAATTTACTTAAAAGTTATCTAAGATTAACCAAAACACTTCCCTAAATCCAATTTATTTATTGTCATACTCACATTTACATTCACAGACTTCCATTTTACTCTTTCTCATGTAACATCCTTAAATGAATTGGAAGGAAAATAATTATTTCATTTGAAAGCTTTCTTATATTAATTTTGAAGGAGAGAAATTTCTTGCCTCTATTTGAACCCCCGTTTGACGGCTATTATTTGGAAAAATAATGTTTTTAATAATTTTTAGGAGATTGTATGATTAAAAAGTAAGGAAAAATTTTGAGTTTACGTGCAGAATATTTTATTGTGTGAATGTATAATTAAAAATGAATATGTTGAAAAAAAGAGTTTACAAATAATGGACATCAAACAGAGCTGAGTTTCATTTTTAATTATACATTCACACAATAAAATATTCTGCAATTATGTTGAAAAAAAGAGTTTTCAAATAATGGACATCAAACAGAGCTGAGTTTCATGTTTTGTTGTTAAAATTATTTTTTTAAGAAAATATTGGTTAATAGTTGAGTAGTACTTGTAGATATTACAAAATGTATGATTAAAATTAATATTTGATTTTAAAAAAGTAAAATTCAAAGAGAAAAAATTAAATTCCAATTAGTACTTTTTCTTAGAAAACACACTTAAATGAATTAAAAGGAAAATAATTGTTTAATTCCAATTAGTGACAAATTTGCTTATTCTTATCTTTTACTTTTTCTTAGAAAACATATTTAAGTCCATATTTGGTAGAAATTAAAATTCAGATTTTAATATAAATTAAAGACAACTATTAATTTTAAGCACACATTATATGATATCCACAATTTTTGAACCACATATTTCATCAATTTCTATCGAAATCTACTAAAAATCTGATTTTAAACAGAGACTAAATGAATGGAAAGGAAAACAATTGTTTAATTTGGGAAATTTTTAGTTGTCGTAATTTTATTGTTTAATTTTTGAAAAATACAGTATTTACATAATGATGAGGTGTTAAAATATAGGTGAGCAAATTATAATGAAAATTTTATCTAATTATAAATTTCGTCTAAACAATTATTATTTTGCTTCGTGTAACGGTAATAAGTTCGTCAGGCCCGTGGAACCACACACTCACCCTATGCAGGCACGGGCTAATACTGTATCCCACACCATACGCAATGTACACCTTAGGATACACATGGTACAACGTTTCACAGAGTCACTTCATTATTAAACTCAAGCCACTATACGTACGCATTTCATTATCATATTGATCAAACTCCACCTTCTTCAATACAGAATTGCTCCTTTTCAACTACCCATAATTTTCAACTATAAATACCTGAATAATAATTATACGCACAACATAGAATGTAAAGCGCTGGGAGTTGCTAAATAAACGGAGAGAAATTGAAGAATGGCGGGGTGGTTGTGGGAGAACTTGAGAGAGTTGAGGCCATTGTTGCAACTTCTTTTGCCATTATGTGTGCACTGGGTTGCGGAAGAAATGACTGTTTCTGTTTTGGTTGATGTCACCACTAATTCTCTTTGTCCTGGCCTGAAAACTTGCCCTCAGGCAATTTACATCAATGGTCTACAACAAACAGTAAGTGATCTGTGCCCCCCTCTCTCTCTCTCTCTCTCTCTCACACACACACACACACACACACACGAACACCTACACATACGCATACTCATAAGCAGAAACAATCTCTGGGTATGGGTTTTATTGTTTGATGATTGCTTCACTGTAAAAGTCAAACCTTCAGAGGGTTGAATTTTGATTATTTATATTGATAGTACAGAGAATGGGTCTGCTACCTTGATCGAGATGTTTCTACTTTGTGAGATATTTGTTTTTCCATCTTGAACATTAATATGAAAGAGATTAAGAAATATTTGAACTATAATTCATACCTAGCCAAATGGTTGTGGTTTTAGCTTTAGGGATTATAGAGCGTGTCCTTGTGTTTGTGCCAGATAAGACAGCGGTTAAAGGAGATGAACAAGGATTCTTTTCTTTTTTTTTTTTTTCTTTTCTTTTCTTTTTTTTTTTTCCTTTTTGGGTTTTTTTATACAAACAAATCATGACTCCTAAATTATCTGGGTTTGGATGGAGTTTGCCTTTCTGTGACGTCTGATCTTTAACTTTTGACCTTTAGCTAATAACTGTCCTTCTTTATGGGATTATTGATTTGATCCAACTTATTTAAATGAAACTATGAAGAGTGTAAGTTTGCAACAATATATAAAGAATGCAAATTAGCAGCATTTCGAGATTGTACAGATCTAGAAATGAATTAGATTATTTGTATTCAAAAGCTTAAAACTCAGTTGTATCTTTTATCTAAAAGAGTATCTCCTTGGCTTTATTGTTTTGAAAAGCTTTTGGCTGTTCGACTATGGTGGTGTTTACTGCTGAAACAGATTCTTGAATTGTCTGAGTCTTACTTTCTTGACAGCTACATATTTATTTATTCATTTATTATATTAAAAGTAGATGGTGCAAGAAAGTGTCCATTTATTGGTTTTGAATCGATTAATTTAATTACTCTGAAAGCTGTCCTTTTGCATGCTTAACTAAATATCACTCTAGAGGAAAATTTTCATTTTAATGACAATTTTAAGCATCGCTTATGGATAAGTTTTTCGTCCAAAGGAAGCATTGAAATGTCTAATTTTGTCAAATTGCATCTTGTCTAATTTTGTCCATGTGCATCTTGATGTGACTAATTTTGTTAAAAGTTTTTCCTTTCGATTTGTTTGTTTTCTATTGTTCACTTCTGATAAATCAAACTATGGGCCATAAGATATTAATGCCTCTACATAAGTTATTAATTGATCATTAATAACTTATGGTATGGGTCAACTTCAAGATGACGTTTTCTTATCTTGAAACATGTAGATTGGTCACGACCTTTGAAGAAAAAAAATACTGAGCATGTGTGTGGGAAGGTGTTTATACACACCTTGGTTAAAAAACACTTTTGGTCAAACATACCCTGAAACGAGAAAGCATTCTTGATTGATGGAAATTTAATTCAAGAATCCATTATGCATGATTTTTTCTATTATGTGTGACTATCCCCTATACTTCTCTTGAAAAAAAAAAGAATTGAAAGTTCTGGAGCTGAGAGCTGGCCCTCAAACTTATGAGATATGTACTTCGACCATCTAATGCCATTGTTGTGAAGTTGCAAATTCACATTTGTGTTTTGGCTGTACGGATTCATGAACTTTTCCTTTTGTTGGAGTAATAAAAGTTAAATTCTAAAGACCTTATAGGAATAATTATTTATCACTATAATCAATAAGTTGAGTGGACCATCTAGTCAAATTTCATGGAGAGCATAAATCAGGCCACCACTTTTCTAAGCAAAATGGACCACCCACCAAATAATATATCACTATCACTATCTTTAATAAACAGACAGTTTCATTTAGATGCAATACTTTTTTAATGCATATTTTCAGTATTTTCCTGATATTTTTGCACGTATTCTTCTGTTATACGTGAGATGATATCTCTACTGCTTTGGAAGAAGAAATAGTTGTCTACTTGTACCAGATTCTCGAGTCTAATCGGTACAGTAGATTACAATGAATGTTGAACAAAACAATTTCGCAACCTTGTGAAATCTAAGAAAGGATACAAGGGGGCATAGAATGACCGTGGAAGGCTGCTGGATTGTTTACTTTTTGCAGTTGGGGGGTTGTTGGATTTGGAAGGAATCAATATTAATATGGAAAAATACGGTATCCTTGTGGGAGATTTTATCACACGATGTATTGAAGTAATTAATGGCTGTAAGGGGCTTATATGCATATGAACCTTACCAGAAGATTATGTAAAAGTTCAAGCAATATAAACTATTCTCAGTGCAATTAATTGACATAACTGAAATTTTTTACTATCATTTTACTACTTATAATCATGCCCTCCAGTCAAGTTTTAGGCCTGCATTTTTGCTTGTAGGTTGTGGGGATATTCAAGATGTTTGTACTTCCCCTCTTAGGCCAGCTTGCTGATGAGTATGGGCGTAAACCGCTGCTTCTTCTCACTGTATCTACAACAATTGTTCCATTCAGTACGTTTCTTTGTGCACCTTTTTGTACATAACTTGAAAATCTTGCAAATTTTCTTTTGGGTTCAACTGTGGCAATTAAATGATAATGCTATGCCTATGGATTAACTCCAAAAATTGTTTTCATTAACAGTATTGAATGTAACTGCCTAAGGAATAGAAATTGACAAGGTACTGGTTTTAGACAAATAATCTGGATGATGCAAGCTTAGGAGACTTACTAAATTCTTCTTGATAGGAACATCAACTTCAATTCTACGAGCATTATGACGATGAAGATATGTCACACAACTTCACGTTTTCTCTCGCTCTGGTAGAATCTCCATCCAACTATAAACAGATACTTTAGGAGTCAAAATATGGATGGTTTTTGAACAAATACTTACCAAAAAGATTTACAACACCTTTATTATATAAACATACTAGCATTAGAGTTTTGAATACAGGAAAAACATATGTCCCGTATGTCAAACTTGTAAATTCTGCGAATAAATTTTTTTTTTTGAGACTAGGAGTGGCCTTCTTCCAATTTTTTCTCTGAAAATATTATTTCTAGTATAAACCTAAGCCATACTCAGTAAACTCATATTTCAATCTCTTCCTAGTTTAACCTCTGGAAAATTCCTTGTTTCGCTGTTGACTTCTTGAATATGTTTCGGCCTGTGAAACATTGTTGTATAATCCAGATACAAATATATTTTAGATTAGGAGTAATAAGGTTACATCATCTTATCAATATTTTATGGTGCCTATTTGATCAGCAACAACAACTAATCACGACTCCAGTTAACTCAATACAAAAAATGCAATGTTTTATCACTTACAATGAGGATTATGATTCATGCATTATTGTCTTCACCAGTTGTTTCAATTTTCTATTTTATTTATGAAATATATTGATTTTTTTAATAATATTTCCAGCTTTACTTGCCGTTAATGATTCAAAAGGATCTGTCTATGCCTATTATGTGCTCCGGACAATCTCTTATATCATAAGTCAGGGGAGCATTTTCTGCATTTCTGTTGCTTATGCAGTAAGTCATTCTGTACTTCTGTTAAACAAGAATTGGGAGTTATACAAGAATCAAAATTTACTAACATTTTTTACTATCTTGCAGGCAGATGTTGTGGATGACAGTAAGCGGCCAGCAGCTTTTAGTTGGATCACAGGCCTGTTCTCTGCATCCCATGTCATAGGGAATGCCTTAGCACGTTTTCTTCCAGAAGATTATATTTTTGAGGCATGTTTGTTATAGAACTGTCAGCATTTTGTTTTTGTTATCTTCAGTGTTATTACTTCGTTATTTACTGCCAAAAATTCCAATTTCAGGTCTCAATAGCTTTATTGATCTTTGTTCCTGTTTACATGGCACTGTTCCTGACAGAAACAGTAAGGCCAACTCGAAAAGCAGACCAGCATATTCCTTTTTTAAATAAAGCGTTTAATGTCGTTCAGGAACGATATCACTCAATGAAAAATGCTGTACATGTTGTTAGCAGCAGGTAATTTTGCATGATGTTTCAACTGGTTTCATTTTCTTGAACTTACCAACACTCAAAAGCTTCTTCTTGTTCAGAATATAGGAATCAGGATACAATTCATACAAGCAATATATAATACAGAAAGATTATCATTTGTGGCATGTAAGCTTGCTAAATAGTTTCAGTTTTGTTCTCAGCTCGACGCTTAAACGCATTTCTCTTGTTTCCTTCTTCTATGAATTGGGAATGTCTGGCATCAGCAGTGTCTTACTGGTATGTCTCTAACTATTTAAATTCGATCTATTAAGAATACTTATATTGAGCAGGGATTCCATTGGCAATAATATATGCTCATTCTTGCAAATTTTCATCTTTTTTTCTCCGGCAAATGGTATACACATCTTTTCTTTATAAACTGATACACAGAAAAAGATACGTTAACTGCATCAATTTTTTCCGCAAGAATGTTTCCTACTTTCTTTTTCCGTCCTTGCAAAACAAAAATTTAAATTTCTGTCCATAAACCAGCTCCCAACATGTTTAAAAAATTGTTGTGACAGATACTACAACTGGTGTTGTGACATTTAAAACATAGTAATTCTTATTCACTAACAATTTGAGCTGCAGACATCAATTTTTTTATTATGAATTACTGAGAGTTTGTGATGTAAACCAATTAAATGTATCTGTTTCATGCCTGGAATCCTTTTAACTTTTCTTTGATAACCGTGCAGTATTATTTGAAATCAGCATTTGGGTTCAACAAAAATCAATTTTCGGAAATCTTGATGGTGGTGGGTGTAGGTTCAATTTTTTCTCAGGTACTTGGAAGATATTCTCAGAAATTTCTTTGATAGTTTATGCTGAAAGTAGAAAACACTTCTGACAAAGCTTAGCTCAGTAAAAGATATATGTTCTACTATCTTGTTATCTACAACATTTTTTATTGCTTTTGTTACTCGATCATGTTGGTAATTGAACGAAAAGAACTGCAGGGGATTTTAAGATTCCATCGTCCTAAAATGAAATTACATATTGTTGGGTGCAGTCCCTTATGAGAGAGTTTTCTAGAATGATTATGGAGAGAAAACCGATGAAACTGTTTTTTTCTTGTGCAACTACTTTGTTTCATGTTCTTCTTTTATATACTAATCCTCCTATTCTTTCAAAAATCTTAAAAATCTGAAGTCTGTGCGTTGAAGATGTAACTTAAAAAAGTTTGTTCCTGGACATGGGAGTGTTGAGGACATAATTGCAATAATAATTTTGTCCCCTTTCTATTAGCTTACAATTTTAGATGTGGTGGTTTAACGATGTGAACAGTTTAACCATTATCCTCGTGCATCCCATAAGCTATTCCCCTTGTGCACTTACGGCCGATCCCGAAATTTGTCAGGCTCTGCCATTTCTCTAATCAATTTTGCTGCTTTTATGCATTTTCCAAGATTCTGGTTCTTCCTCTTCTCAATCCACTGGTTGGAGAGAAACTGATACTATGTGCTGCCCTGCTCGCTTCCATAGCATATGTAAGTTCCCTTTGAAATACACAACTATTGTGGCTGGAAACTTTTCTTCTTTACACTGATTTTGTGAAAGAATCTGGTCTCACAAAAGGGTTTTGTACAGGGACTGCTTTATGGCTTGGCCTGGGCATCTTGGGTACGTTGACTCACATTCTAAAATCTAGATGCTTGCATACTTCTCTCTCTATCTTTCACATTTCTTTTTGTATGGCTTATACCTGTGAAATCATGTTTGGTTGGAAAGTACTAAACAATATTAAGCCCTTGTTTGATTCCCATTATTTTCAAAATACATTTTTCTCTCTCATCGTTTCAATCACACATTCTTCAATAAAATAATATTACACACAAATCCAAAACTTTTTCTTATTTTTTACCACACATTCTCCATCAATCTACTATTCCAAAATGCATTCTTAGGAAATAATGGGGCTCAAACAGGCTTTTAAATGAAAAAAAGAAAGTCAAGTCTTTATATTATATTGTTTATTAAAACATGCAGTTGAAGATATATCCACAATTAGCGCTTCTATGCTGACCCATTTTTTCTGTTGCAACTTTGACAATAATTTATATGTTACAGTTGATAACTGATAGCTATTGCTGAAACAGGTGCCCTATTTAAGTGCTTCGTTCGGGGTAATCTACATCCTTGTGAAACCTTCTGTAAGTCATTTTCTGAAATTCTATTTTCAGTAGTGTAATTAAGAGGTTTAGTGGTGTTAGTTAGTTCGTGAAATTAATTTGATTTATCTCCTTTTTTATTCATTATTTCTGTTAATGACAGACTTATGCAGTTATATCCAAAGCGTCAAACTCAGCAGATCAGGTTTGTGAACACTACTACTAAATAGCGTTCTCAACGATGACACCTGCTTTCCAGAAATCTATGTATCACAAAAACCGAACTAAAGCACCTTTTGGAATGAAATACTTATAAACTGAAGGAGAAAATATAATTTTCAAATATATCATCCACTCCACAAGAAACTTAATAATTCAATCACTCTTAGGATGATATAATTGCGGAGTTACACAAGAACTAATTCTATCCTCTGTTAGAGTTCAGTTGTCAAGCGATATCCTCCCAGTTGACTTCTATTCATCTTAACCTGAGAATTTTGTCATAAAAAAATTAATGAAATGAAAGAGTCTTGAGAAGAAACTTAAGCATACACTATATCCTTGATTCCTATGCCCCTTTCAATCTGACTTCACTGATATGATGCTTCAAAATATGGAAAATCCTCTGTCAACGTTGCTTCTAATTGAAATATCTCATTTCTCTTGTATCCTCTTTTTCAATCAGGGGAAAGCTCAAGGATTTATTGCTGGCGTGCAATCCATTGCAAGTTTATTATCTCCACTAGCAATGACTCCGTTAACCAGTGAGTTAGATTTTCTATTACTGCCCCTCTTGTAGAAAGATCACAACCATTCAACTGAACTTGCTTTACTCTTGATTCTATCTTATTCCAGCATGGTTTCTATCCAGCAATGCTCCTTTTGACTGTAAAGGCTTCAGTATTATATTTGCATCTATAAGCATGGTAAGCTTGTACATGTCCTTAATACATGGCACTTGCTTGTAGAAGATCGCATTTGAGTCTTGTGGTGCCGATATGATCATATGATCCCATTTGAGAGTCTTGTTGTGACCGATAGGATCATATGATCACATTTAAGAGTCTTGTTATGACCGATAAGATCATATAATTATTATGATAGGATAATAAGATCCCATTTGAAAGTCTTGTCAAAAGTGATACAATCGATCACATCATTGCAACAATGTGATTTTGACTTATGGTCACATGGTTATGATGAGAGGATCATATGATCCCTTCTAAGAGTCTTGTTGTGACTGATCTGATCACGTGATTCTAATCATAGGATCACGTGATTACATTTGAGTCTTACTGTGACTTGTATGATTCTAATGATTCTCCATGGTTTCACTTTCAGGTCATTTCCTTGTGTTTTGCCTGGACTCTGAAACTAGATGCTCCATCCAACAGGATATTAGAGGACAACACGGAAAACATTGAAGCCCCTCTTTTATCCTAAGCATTACCGGAAACTTGCCAACCTGTGTGACTTGTTTAATAAACTAGATTAGACACCTGGACGTTACTGAGGAAGAAAAAGAAAGTTAAAATCTCGTCCAGTGTACTTTGTAGTCTTGTCCCGTGTACCATACATGGCCATATAGTCTACTAATGCTGTCATGGTGAATGCTTTTCTTTCTCATTTAAGAGTTGTACATGTGGATGAGGCAGTTGTATGTAGTTTTGTTAGTCTTCACAAGAATGTTTCTCTACAGATGTTCTCTGTTCATTAAAATTTCTCTTTCTTTGCATTTTGTAATTAGATTTTTTGCACTTTAGATTCCCAATTTTTTCAAAATGTTTTTTTTAGCACTAGACATCCCCAACATTTCACTTAATAGCAATTCACGTCCATATTGACAGAATCTGTCTGGTTTGATGGTTAAGGTCGTATAAAAAGACAATTACTCCATTCATCAATTTAAATAAAAAATGAAAAACCAAAATAACGAAAAATAAAAAATCACAAAAACCTTCAAGAATAAGATAACAACGGACAAATATTTCTTGCCAATCTAAATCATCAACACTTGAATCCACAAAGAACACGAGATTCATCCACAAAGAATGAAATTAATGACAAGGGAATCAATACCAAACATTAATTTAATCGAAGGCAGTGGCAAGAAGGAAGTGAAGGCGGGTTTAAGAAAGAAATACTGCGAAGAGAGAGAGAGAGGGAGAGAGTTTTTGTGGATTTTTCGGGTCACTTTATTTAGTCCTGCCCCCTATATGCGTCCATGGATGTAAGCATTTCAAGCACGAAACAAATAGAGTTGGTTGAACTGTCCAAACCTCTTGATCTCGAAAGGAAGAAAATGAGATGTCGGGCTCGTACCTCCACTAAACAACTCTTCTTCTCTTTCTTCAGCATGCTACAATATTGACTTGATTGTCATTCTAAGATCGGCCACCATTCCTTCTTCTAAAGATCAAGCTTACAGAGGATGTATAATATTTCGAAAAGAGGAAATTCATGCTATTGATTCACAAGTTCAGACATTTGTTATGTCAAAAAATAAAGCGTGGATTTACACAAGTCAATTCACCAAAAATATGCACAGCATCTTTGCATTTCCTTTCACCATTTGCCCGTAAAAATATTTATAGCAGATTTTCATAAAAGTTGATAAAACGTGTAGTTGAAAGGTCACTAAAAGTTGTGAATTTTCCATAAAATATATAATTAAAATTAACTGTTGACTTTTATTTAGATTTTTTTAGCTAACGGCTTTGCAAATAAGAATCTGAGAAAAATATTTTGTAGTTAATATTAAAAGTACGTTAAAATATACTATCAATTTATTTATTCATTCCAATATATATATATATATATAGACACACACTTTTTTGGTTGAAATAACCACTCTAAACTCTAGCTAATGCCCCCGGTGGGCATGGGTTATAATTTCCATCGTGGGCATTAGATCATTTCTATTATAAATACAGCAAAAGATATACTCTAACGTGGGTAATTGAATTTAGTTATTTCTATAGAATTTCTCGTCCACCTACTTGACATATGATGAAGGGTTGGCAGTATATATTTGGGTGCAAAAAATTGATTATTTTTTAAACAATCCAATGATAAAATGTCAAGGAAGTAGACAAATAATTCTGTACATCAAGCATGATGATCTTACATCAATAAAAAATCACTAGTAATCGTGATTATTATCATTACCTCCCCATTTGACAGCCATATTTTTAGAACTCTTTTTTTTTTTTTTTAATATTCATTTTTAATAACACATTCACATAATAAAATATTCGTACTTGAATTCAAAAATAGAGCAAAGCCGTTTGTGTAGAAATTGGTTTCACAAAAGTTTTGCACACACTCACACTGGTGGACCCCGCATGAGACCCATGATAATAAAAAATTGCCCAAAAAATCCCACCTTCATCCCTATTGTGAGGGATCAGTGGGGGACCTGTAACCACAGCACAACTCAAACAGATACAATACATCAACGCCCCCTCCCTCCCTCCCTCCCGTTCCCCTCTCTCTCTCTCTCTCTCTCTCTCTTGCGTGCTTCATATATTTTTAAACTCGACTTTCCATCAACAAAGTGAACTGATTTCCATCAAAACTTTCGAGTTTTTTCTTATTCATAATTTCATGGAGAAGAAAACATGCATCACCTTCTTCTGTCTCATGTCTTTTGCCGTTAGCACAGGTTTAGACACCCTAACCTTAATTGCATTAAATTTTCTTGAAACTTCCCGAAAAGTTGCTTTTTTTGTTGGCACTTATAATTTGTTTTTGTTCATTTATATATGATTTCAGAATTAGTTTATGGTGTCCAAAGGCCTGGAGAAGAATCGGTTGACAGGGTGAAGCTATTTATTTTCGGGGACTCGTATGCAGATACAGGAAACCTGCCAAGTTCTACATCCAGTTCCTGGAAACAACCATATGGAATCACTTTCCCTGGAAAACCATCTGGAAGATTTTCCGATGGTCGTGTTCTCACGGATTACATTGGTAAGTTCTCGTTAATCATGGCATCTAAAAGTTTTAGTTACCGTACAAGCTCATATGAAATCATTTCCGTTCAGACACACAATTTTCATAAATGAGCTGTCACGGCAAAATTTAAACTTGGGTCTTTCGCGTAACATTGATTCCATACATCCCATAAATGGCCGCGCCAAAATTATGTCTTCATTGCTTCAGATATCCAAGCATAAACACATTGTTTATTTTGGCAAAATTATCATCCTTTCATTCATTCATTTATATTTATCTTCAATGCTTACTTTACTTGTAGTTTATATTTGGGTTAATTTTTTTTCTCGTTGTTTGTCTTATTAAATTTTTTGTGAATTTATATGAATATAAAGGGGTTAAATCCAATTCACTTCGCCTTGATTTTCCCGTGTAAGAACAAATTATGGATTTCTTAATTTATTGGTAATTTAGGAATTGGTAAAATGCTACATGCACCTTGTAAACTTTTTCAATTTTTTTTCTTGATAATATAGACCCAGCAGTTAATATATAGTAATAAAATAAAGCAATTTAGACTTTGAATTGGATAAAACTACATAGGTCTATGCATTGAGCCCCTATTTGATTGGGATTAAAATTAGATTTTTAGTAGATTTTGATAAAATATGTAGTTGAAATTAATTGTTGATTTTGACTTAGATTAAAATTTGGATTTAATCAGTATGAAACAGGGGTTGAACTGGATACGACTATATAATATGTCATGTATATCTTTTTGTTAATCTTATCCCGTCCAAGATACCGGACATATAATTCTAAATCTACGTTAAACTGGTGATGAACAAAATCTTACATGTATCTCGCCGTTAATCGTTAATCCTATACAGTTCAACGTACTTGACATGTTATAATTCTACTTACATATACAAGTATCCCTTTTAATCAGCACAGTGTCTTAACATTTTTATATTCCTTTAAATTCAAATGCAGCTTCATTTCTTGGTATAAGATCTCCAGTACCTTATGAATGGAAAAAGTTGGAAGAGAAATGGATAGAAACTGGGATGAATTTTGCTTATGGAGGGACAGGAGTGTTCAACACATTGGTTGATCAACCGAATATGACTGCACAAATCAATTTCTTTCAACAACTCGTTCAAGAAAATGTGTACACAAGAAACAATCTAAGTTCATCCTCTATTGTCCTCGTGTCCCTATCAGGCAATGACTATGGTACTTACTTTGCCAAAAATGGCTCATTAGAGGTAAGTGGTTCAACTAATTATCACAAGGTTAGACGACACAAATATACACGTGACATGCTTGCACGTGTTATTTCTTTAAAATAATAATAATAATAATGCTTCGCTAATGTGTTAGTCTAATAGTGATGGAAAATTTAAATTAGTAATTTTATTGGCGTTTTTCCTAATATAATAATATTTATGCACGTGGTATATTAGGTAAAGTAGACTCAATATCATTGAACGGTTCTTTAGTCCTGTCCATTCTATTCCTACCTATCTGCATAAGGTGCACTTAATGTGAACAGGGTTTGGAGGCATTCACTAAATCAGTCATTGATCAGCTAGTCTTGAATCTTAAGCGTGTACATGGATTCGGAGTGCAGAAAGTAGCCGTCACAGGTATTGGACCTCTAGGGTGTTTACCTTCAATAACTGCTTCAACTTCATATCAAAATTGCAGCGATACAGGAAATAATGTAGCACAGTTTCACAACCAACTGCTTCAGCAAAATCTGCACAGGTTGAACAATGAAACTGGTGCCTCATCTGTTTTTGTATTCCTTGACCTCTATAGCGCATTCTCTTCTGCCTTGAAATTTAAACAAAATCATCCAGGTAATTCAAGTTAGCAGGACATATACATGTATTATTATTAATCATATTTTCTTTTAATAATAAATATATCTCCGATTTCAGAAAATTTGACATTCAAAAATGGATTGAAGCCATGCTGTCTTGGTGTGAACGGTGAAGGCTCATGTGGGAGTGTTGATAAAAGTGGGACGAAGAAATATGTCGTCTGTGAGAATCCCAAGCAGTCATTTTTCTGGGATTCGATACATCCTTCAGACCAGGGGTGGCATGCTGTTTATTCGGCTTTGAAACGTTCTCTCCCTTCTCTTGTATGAACTCTTAGCTGTGCTGCCTATTTGAGTTATTTGACTATATATGTAATTTTTCCTTTATCAATTTCCGCCATTGCTCTACTGAAAAACCATTGTACTTATGTCTTTTTGTTCTTTATGTCCATGTATTGTTTCAATTATATAGCGTTGTCCTTATTGCTACACCAGGTTTGTTTCTCCGTATATAATATCAGAACATAAGAAGCCAAGGAGCATATATATAGCTAGCTAATTAAGAATGGGAAAAAACATAAAATAGCAAATTTCGTACACTAATTTCTTGATAAAATATTTTCATTTAATTTACTTCTCTTGTAGACCTATGAGAGTGTTTGATAATTTGATGACCTTTGAAGAACTAAAGTTGAAGTTTGACGCCATATCATGAGTGCACCACATGATTTATTTTTCAATATCCTAATAAAAGTTGTGGAAATTACACAAAATCAGAATTTTAAAGATTTAATTTCAAAAATCAAATTGAAANTCCATATCCAAAATCAGATCTCAAGTTTCATCTTTCCAAAATCTGATATTTCATTTTTAAATATTAAATATTAATTATACATCACAAATCCTAATCAATTTCATTCCAATTTTCTTCCTCCTTTTCTCTTCTCACTCTCTCTACTGATGCCACTCTCCTCCCTTTCCGTCGGCGGCCCAGCCTCCACGAGACGGCTCAGCCTTGTCCAGTGACGTCGTAGTTGTGTATTTCTTCCTCATTCTCTCTTCTCTTTGTCACTCTCCCTCTTTGCCGACTGCTCAGCCTCCACAAGACAGCACAGCCTTGTCTGACGACGTCGCAGTGAAGCACCACTGTGAGTCGCATGGCGGCGTAGAGATGCAACGGTGCATCATCGCGGATGCACTGATGTAAGTCACCATCGACGTTTGAATTTTTAATTATCCGTTGTTTGCAATTATTTTATATTTTCAATTAGTCAAAAGTAGTTAGAAAAAGATAAACATAATCATCATAAATATTTACTTGCTTTTGTCAAATAGGAGTTAAGAAAAATTGGATTAAATTCTAAGTATAGTCCTCATGTGAACGATAATCCGAACTCAATGGTCCACTATATTACTTGTTACGATATCGTACATCTGCGATATAACTTCGAGGGTAATTCTGCTATCCTTATTATGTGATTAACTTAGGATGATTGGGGCAAACCCCCTTTATATTTATATAGACAATTAGATACACATATATGTATAGAGATGGACGTTGACAATTTGAACTACGCGTGACTAAAATGTGAGGCACATTGGCTGATCATGCCAAAAGTTACGAATTACCGAATTCTTTGTTAATAAAGATCACAATTGATGTGTTGATATAATATTCGCGAGTAGGAGCATTAATAGTAATTGTACATGTACATGACCATGACCATGACCATGACCGTGACCGTGAGTTCGTTTTGAAGTTTAACATTCCAATATATTGAGTTGTGACACCAGATAAAGAAAATTTCAGCTGTTTCGAGAAAGCTAATACGGGTGAATTTAGATGTAGACGTGTTAATTAGGTTTGATTGCTTGATTTATGCAACCAACTAGATAAACAAAATGCTTTCATATTCATCCGGAAAATATGCACGTGTATAAATGTAATTTAACAATCATATATATTCCTTTACAATGATAAATGTTAATCCATAAGCAACTTATTATAAGAATCTATAATAAAGTTAAGAAATGTTCCCCATCGATCCTACTTCCCATTCTTGGTCCACCTCGAGTATAGGGGTGGAATACTTTGTTCGTTCCTAAAAAAATTAGATGGATCAACCTTGGTTTTCACTTGAACGAGCCTCTTGAAATTATTCTTAAAATATTTGTGTCCCCAAATGCTTGCTCGTGCATAGCTAGTATTTCCCTTGCTATTAACTCCTATATCAAGATCTCTGTAGTTGATGTATGCAGCTCTCGGAAATTTTGAAACGTAAGGAGCCATGTAACTGTAAACTCTTCTAATCCAGTTTATATATCTATCGGATTCATCTTCGCCGTCCCAATACGCAATGTATTCGATTTTGTACATGTTACCAGCTCTATGTGGAAAGGGAGTGGCAGATTCTGAAACTTCATCCATTCTTCCGCCATATGGAACCCACAACATCTCAGCTTCCTCGGCTTCCTCTTCGGAAAAACGTTTCCATAGGCCTTCAAGCCCCTTTTTAGAAATCGGTTTCTGAACATAGTCTACTTTTGCTTTGAAGTGTCGTATATTTGCCTCAGTCCTATTCAGCAAAACATCAAGTGGTCCTAAGGGAAGCTCGTAGATGTATAAGGTTGATTCTATCCAGCTCATTTCAGTGCAATCTTCTCTTTTCAAACCCAACTCAGGGAAGCTTTGCTGCATCAGTGGAAGCAATCTGTCGACACCACCAAGAAACAATGACTGAAATGAAGCCTGAAGAGTTCTTTTGCCATCGAGGCTTGAATTGACCCTTGTCACGAAGATTCTAACGGCCAAGTCTTTATCAAATTTGTGTGCGATGTATTGCCATCGGTGAATAATATCTGTTGCATTCTGTTCTAAAGTCCTGGAAATTGTGAATACAGTGACGTTTTCTGGAACGTCCACCAACTGTAGTTTCCAAGCAAGAATGACTCCAAAACTAGCACTTCCGCCTCCTCTTATGGCCCAGAAGAGATCTTCACCCATGGAATTTCTGTCTAGAATTCTTCCATTAACATCAACGATGCGTGCATCAATAACATGATCAGCAGCTAGCCCATATTTTCTTATCAATGTTCCATATCCTCCTCCACTGATATGTCCGCCAGCACCAACAGTGGGACAAACACCAGCAGGAAACCCTAAGGTTCGACTTTTCTCAGCAATTCTATAATAAAGTTCGCCGAGTCTTGCACCAACCTGAACCCATGCAGTTCTCTTCCCGACATCAATATTTATTTCCCGTAGGTTGACAAGATCAAGGATGACAAATGGAACTTCTGACGTGTAAGAAAGTCCTTCAAAGTCATGGCCACCACTTCGAATCCTTATCTGCATGCCATTTTCTCTGGCACAATATATGACAGGTTGAATCTGGGATTCATGCACAGGGGTAATAATGACTAATGGTTTAGGCGTCGTTTCTGACTCAAATCGAAGATTATGTATGGAGAAATTGAGGATGGACGAGTATGAACTGTTTTTGGGTGTATAAATGATATTGGACAAAGACGTGTGATTATTAGATTGAAGGGACATACATTGAAGAAAATCATTGTGTCCATGAGAAGAAACTGTCCATGAACACGAAAAGAGGACAAGAAAAGCAAATACAATGGAACGAATGCTTGGAGTTTCCATCTTTTGCTTAAGGCTGAATAATTTGTGTATTTCACAGGACACGGTAAAATATGGTGTATTAATAGTGGTGTCATGAAGAAAAATGCTGGTTTTGAATTGAAACCGTGTGTATGTATGTGAATATCAGGTTTGAATTCCTGTCAATGACTTGACATAGTCCATATTTACAAACTGCAATTTTAAACATTGACTTGGGAATTGGGATTCAAGTTGACATCTCTAGTTTCCATCCGGGCGAGAATCATCAGGGCAAAATATATATACCCTATCAGTTAATTTGTCTGATTAATTAATTTGATTTGTTGAATTTTGTTTCATAATTTTTTTTAAAAATATCTTCTTGTTGACATTTTAAGCCCCTGTTTGATTCCCATTAAAAAAAAAAAAAAAGTTTTAAATAGTTTTTTTCAGGAGAATGTGTAATTAAAAAATATGAAAAAAATTTGGGTTTACGTATAGAATATTTTATTGTGTAAATGTGATTGAAAATGATCATATAGCAAAAATTACAATAAATTATAGGGTGTCAAACAAGTGCTAACTCGCAGTTATTGTTGACTTTTATTAGACGAGTGTAATACAATAACGACTATATTTTCAATTTTAATCTTTTCAAAACGGGCTGATAGAGTTGAATAGACAAATAAAGGAAATACGTTACTTCTACCGGACTTGTTCCAACTTCCACGGCATATTTTAACAATTATTTAGTTGAAAATAATGAATTTGACCAAACTTGCTTTTAGTAAATAGTCCTGAAAATAGCAATTGGAGGAAATTCAGATTTGTTTTTTCAATTCTTTGAGCAAATTCAATATTTTTGTGCAAATCAACGATTTTTCAATCTTGTAAATTGTTGTTGATTGCAGAGTTGCTTCTATCTGCATAATGTTGCTTCGTTGTAAATGAATGACATGTACCCACCAAAAAAAAATTAAAATAATAATAATAAATAAATAAATAATAAAAATAAATTGGCAAATAGATTCTGTTAGCTAATATTAAACCTGGAAATCAGCTGCTTTGGCTAGAAGGAACCCAAGCCATTGGCCAATGTAACAGATTTCTTCTTACGCTGTTTGTGAAATTGACTAAAATAAATGTTCATTCATATTATATTTTTCGCTGAATATTCAAATTGGCTAATCTAAATCTACAATATATTGCTACCACAATTTTTATTGGATACGTCACATTTTAATTGCAACTAAACTCATTAGCATATGCTAATTGTAACAATTATTTCTTTAACATTTTTTGTCGAATTTTTATCTTTAACGTTCCATTAATTAGTACCTCTCGTCTTTGATGATGGTTCATATCAAAATATTTTGTTTTCGTGCTTTGTAACGAGAGAAAAAATATTTTTTCTTACTTCTTATTTATTTATATTTTAAAAATATAATAAAAAAATAAGTTATTTTACGTCATTTCGACAGACTTTTGGACGTAAAATCATTATCAAATACAAAATTTGTTAACTAATGGAGAGTTTTAGAATAAGAACAACATAAAAAATTGTTAGGGATATAATTGCTATAATAAGCAAAGATTAAGAATATTAAATGTAACTAAAATACAGTATAAGAAATAAAAATTGTGATGTGAATATAATTATCACGTACCCTATATAAAAAGTGTAGGTGATGAATAAACATTTGATTTTCACTTTTACCTTTACATAGTTTTCTTTTTGGTCAACAATGCAAAGGTCAATCCATTTTTCAATAACTTCTATTATAATTCTATGGAAGATTTCATGATTCCCAATAATTATATGTCCAAATTGAGAATTGATTATGTTCAACATATTCATTGATTTCGTAAAATACTGAGCTTGTTTGGAAGGGATTTTTGGGAGAAGAATTGATTTTGAATAGTGATATAATGGGAAATGTGTGGTTGAAAAAAAAGAAAAAATTATTGATGTGATGAAAAATATTATTTTATTGAAGAATGTGTGGTTGAAAGTGAGAATTGATTTATTGTAGAAAAATCTAAATCCCTCCCAAACAGTGCCTGAATTGGATTGAAGAGAATTAGCTCTTATTTGACCTTCATTTTTTAGAACTCATTTTTCCTCAGATTTATTTTTAAATTTTAATCACATATTTTATCAGATTCACAGTCTTTATCAACTTTTCAACTTTATATTTCATCATATTTTTAAAAAAAATTTAACTTTTAACTAACGTGGCTTAAAAGACTCAGAATACTTAATATATTCAAACATTCATTGCTTAATGCAAATAATCCAATGGGTTTTTACTCTTTATCCTCCATTTGGCAAAGACGAGGAAAATTCTGGAATTAGTCCCCAAACTGTAGCAAGCAAATAAGGAAAATAATTAAATAATTATTACCTAACAATTCTACGGTTCTTCGGTGATTTGGATAAGAGGAATTGGCACATAACGCACTCAAATTTCATTATTATTATAAAAATCGTCCTTATCTTTTATTTTTTAGTATTTTCACCCTTATTTTTACCTTTTATTACGCAAAATGTTATTTTCATTCATTTTCTCAATTAAAAATTGTGAAATGACTAATATACAATTCTGTTTAAATAAAAGAAAAAGAAAGAACTAATTGCAACTATAGTCTCAAATCTTTTAAAAAGTGTAAACGAGTTCCAAATAAATTATTAAAATAGTAATTAACACATAATGTCCATATATTCATTATTACTGCGAAAAACATTCACACGTTTCATTTTTTGACATTTTCACCCTTAATTACATATTTGATTGTACAAACCATCATTTCTATTTATTTTCATCTAATTTCTCAATAAAAAACTATGAAATAATGAGTATGCCCTCATATTTAAATAAAAAATAAAGAACTAATTTCAACCATAGTCTCAAATCTTTTTAAAAAGTGAAAACGAGTCCCAAATAAAAAAAAAAATTTTAAAAAATGCAAACGAATCCCAAATAAATTATGAAAAAAAATTAAAAATGGTAAAAAGTCTCAAATAAACTATTAAAAAATCAGAAATAATAATAAAAAAAAGTTCAAACGAGTCCCAAATAAATTATTAAAAAATTAAAACAAAAATCGTTATTTTATTTAAATATGAGAGTATATTCGACATTTTACAACTTTTTATTGAGAAATTAGATGAAAACGGATATTAATGATAGTTCGTGCAATCAAATGTGTAATAAAAAGTGAAAATGTCAAAAAAATGGAAGGTAGAGACTTTTTTCACAATAATAGTAAAAGGTGTGGACATTATGTGGTAATTACCCTTTTAACCATTTATTTGAGACTCGTTTGCACTTTTTAAAAAAAATAAAAATTATAAATATGATTGCAATTAGTTCTTTTTTTATTTAGGTATATTCGTCATTTCACAACTTTTAATTGAGTAAATTGATGAAAATAACATTTTGTGCAATGAAAAGTAGAAATAATGATGAAAATATCAAAAAATGAAAGGTAATAATATTTTCCACAATAATAATGAAAAGTAAGGACGCTATTTGCTAATTACCCATTTAGGTAAATACGAAGTAATTATCTAAATTTAGTTGGATTCTCGTGAATATTTATTTTGAAAACCCTTGGCAAAAGTGGACAACTATGAACTTTAAATTCTTGAACATTGATGAAAATTTTCTAACAAAAGATAAGATTTGTGTTCATAGCCATCAATTTCTTGTGGGATTACATCTTGAAAGCAAGAAAAAATGTTTCTTTCTTCGCTACTAAATTACTAATAGTTATATATTTAGGGCACATTCGGCATAACTTTTGATTTTACTTTTGCATTATGTAGAAGAGATTTTGGTGGAAGTTACCATAATTTTTGTTTAAAACAACAATTTTCAAAAAAAAAAACTTCACATTTCGAAAGTGATTTTAGAGGAAGTTGTATTGGACAAATTAATCAAACGGGTCCTTAGAAGAAAATTGATCTCAAAAGCTCTTTTTGACTTTTCAAAAGTCATGTCAAATGAGCCATTAGAATTGCGGAAACTATTGTTTCTAGTTATAGTATTGGACCGTGACGGGATCGAAACGGCCATTATCATTACCAAATACACTTCTTTAAACTAAAATGTTTCTTTTTCATCGAACGTAGAAAAGGGCAAAATGCAAAATTTATGGAAATCCCAGTGTTTAAAGAGCTCTCATGGAGAGAGAGAGAGAGAGAGATACTTGGGTTAGTAGTATGCCACTGTCAAATCTTTTTCAATTGCGTCACAATATCAATTAATTATTTAACATTTTAAGGTAGTTTCCATCGCCGAATAAATTAAAATTTCTTCATGTACCGGTCAAACGGAGGATTCATTAATTTAGTTAATTCTCGTGATTTTGAAATTCGAATTTCTCAATTTTTATTATAAATTAATGAGAAAATCTTTACATTCATAGTCAATTTTGCTATCTTTCTTGCCCAAGTAATGCTAATTATCCTTACATGATCACTAATAAAGTGAATTTCATATTTATACAATTAATTTATTTTATCACTTTATGTCACATCAGTTTTTACGTAGATTGGTGATCAATCCTAATGGTATAGCAGTTGGTTCTGTTCGATTCTGATCCAGCTCTCGACTTAGCTGCAAAACTAGATTTTTTGATTTAGTTTAAATAATAATAATAATAATAATAATAATAATTTCTCAATAAAATCGTAATTTATATGAATTCATGTTAATATTTATTATAATTGAGAGTTTTATTGTTAGAATATAAAATGTGAAAATGAAATAAAAAATTTATGCAATTGTTTATACTTTAAAATTTATATTTGAGGTGGAAAAAAAAATCAGACTAGAACCAATAGTTCCATAAAAGGGAAAAAGGAAATCGAGCTTGACCAAAATCAATCAATTTCCTTTTCACAATTTTTAATGGAAGAGATTCCACAAATGTCTCAAGTCCTTAATAAATACGGTCAAATAGAGTTATCAATGGATTGAATTTTGATTCAAAGTCGATGAAATTAATAGGAGATAGATTTAGAGTCTCAATCCAATAACTCGATTAAGATTCGAATTTGATAATCCGTTAACTTCAATCCGATCCAATTTGTTATGAATAATTGAATCCATAAAATATTTTTATGACATGTTTATAACTAAAATATATAAATTTTGAATAAAAAAGTCATCAAATTCAAAATATAAAAAAATTAAAAAATTTATAATTTTTAAACCCGCTTAAGAATTGAAAAAAAATTGATTACAATATTAATTTTTTTTTCTAATTTCTTTAATTTTGGATCGGATTATCAAATCGAATATCTGATAACATAGCAAATTGGATATGAATTTAAAAATTAAATATTCATTGGATTATCGGATCGAATAATTATTCTTATCGGATCTAATATAGACGGATTATGTCCATATCTGATCCATTTACAGTTCAACGATCAAATCAAAACCCAACAATGTAGAGGATATTAGATTGAAAAAAAAAAAAAAAAAAACTCTAAATACAAAGTATGTACGGGTTCTATAACCCAACCCAGGGTGATTAATTTTTATATGTGAAATTATTGATTGTTTCTAACTTGGATTGTGACTATGATATTATTGTGACATCTGAAAACTCGAACGTGACATTAACATGTAAAATTGTTGTGTCAATTATGCTTGTGATTTTATATTTGAAATATGTTTGTGAAAAATTCTACAGACTCTTCGACAATGAAGATGGAGTGGGATTTTCTCTATCTACATTGTTGTTTTTGAATTTTTTTCTTTCTTTATATTACTTGTTAATAAATTTATGTAATGTTTTAACTTTTTGCAGACATCATAGCTCAATTTGCACATCCTACTACATCAGTTGTTGATGTCTCAAAATTTGTTGACAATCCTACTCCGCCTCCAAAATGAAGGAAAATTCGTTTCTCGTCCCTTATTACTGAAGTACATCGTTGTCTTGATTACTCTCACCGATGACATTTACAACGCATATGTTCTAGGATCCAATTGGAAAGAGTACTCAAGGATAGTGTTAAGTTTAATTTACTCATAGCGCATGTTTGACCGCTATTATAGCCTGTTGTAATAAAAAATTCAACCGTATATACAACAAATGGGCCCTGCCATAGCCACCATTTTTTACTACACCTGCTCAGTCAATTTAATATTTAGGTGAAAAGACCCTGATGCCCCTTAATTTTTGCATTCAATATTCTTAGCAGGGCATTTTGACATTTCAAATTATAATGAAAGACTGCTGCTTGGTTTTGTCAATTTTTTGGCCAAATTCTTTCTAGATGCGGGGCCCATTGATTGTATATAACGGTCAATTTTTCATTGTAATCTAGCGAGAATCGCTCTTGATGTAATCATGGCAGACTTAGGGCAGGTTTGAGCTCATTTTTTTTTGTGTAAAATGTATTTTAGAATAATAGATTGATGAAAAACGTATAATTAAAAAAATAAGAAAAAATATTGAATTTATATGTAATATTATTTTATTGAAAAATGTGTAATTGAAAAGAATAGAAATAAAAATATATTTAAAAAAAATGAAAATCAAACAATAGCTTAATAATTAAAGGGATCCCATGATATTGAATGGCATAACTTAGTGTTTCGTAAAATTTTTGTTTGTTAAAAAGATTAATCTTCATTCTTAAATTAATATTTCTTAAAATTCACAATTTTTATCCACTTAATTTGTAAAATACATATGTGTGTAAGTTGTAAAAAGTAAGATGAGCAATAATGTAACGTTGTCTTGTTATTATTGATATTATAAAATGACTTTTTTTATAGTCGAAATAAATTCAATGGAATTTTATTTTTTATTAATTGTTTAGCAAATTAGAGTTAAATAGGCTTTGAAGTATAATAAAAATTTTACCCTTAAAACAATACAAACAAGTGCATTGTATGCATATTTGATGCCAATTTAAAGAGTAATGATATTGATCTCCAATGGGGATGAAAACACAGTCTACGTGGCGTTGATGTGACATTAAATGATAGGTGAAATTAAATAAGTCATTTAATTTCACATTTCATTTAACATATCATTTAAAGTCATGTAAATTGCGTTTTCATCCCTTCTGGGGATGAATAACATTACTCCAATTTAAAAAGACTCCATTCATAAAGATCTGCATTGTTAATTTGTTATATGTACTTGTGTGGAAAATTTAGGGAGCTGTTTGTTAATATTTGAATATTTGAGATTTATTTACACTTTTTACAAAGATTAAGGACTCAAAAGTAATTGTGTCTAAAATAATTGCATCTTGCGTAATGCATTACGTAAATTTTTCCACCCATTATACCTAAAAATATCACTTTCAATCCCCATCTCGTATAATATTAACCATCTTCTTTGCTTTCTCTGAATTTCATAATTTCTTTCGCACCATAAAAATTCTATAATTTACTTCTGCCCATCAGATAAAAATCATCATGTCTCAGGTACGTTTTATTTGCTTCTTAATTTTTCTTCAGGCAATTAATTGCGTTTGATTTTTATTACTTATGTTTGGTGTTGGATTTTCTGGTTTCTTATTGCCCGTAGATTTTAGATATTGTTTTGGGGAATTTTGTGTGTGATTGGTTATTTTTGGTTGGAAAATATTGAATTGGGATTTAATTCTTAAAGCTGAAAAGTAAGGAAATACATCAAATTGATGTAGTATTCTATTGAATTCTGCTAATTTGTGTTCATGTGAATAGTACTCTGACTTTTTTTTTAATTGGGAGGGATATATCTGTGCTCTTTTGGTTGCTATAGATGTATAACGCCTATTGTTTAGAGCTAAACGAATTGAGAATAATTTCGTGAACTCCTTCATTTGTTGTTCTCTTCCTTTTTGTTTTATTATCTTTGATATAAAACAAAATGAAATTATTCCTTGTGTTTCTCAAATTTGATATACCAAGTTTTCGAGAGAGAAAAGAAGTGCTGAAATGAAGAGAGGAGATTTTTTGTCTTTCTTATTGTGGATTGTATTGCAGAGCTGATGTTTCCTTTTATTATGAGAACTAAAAGATGAATTTTCCTATTGAAAGGTATTCGCAAGTATGAAACTGTTGTCTGGTTATGCTTTGTGAATGGCCTGAAATTAGTTGTGTGCTGTCATGATTCAGAGTGTCACAGTATAGCACTCTCAAAAAACATTGACTTGTATATTAATAGAGCTTGAGTGAAGGATGGATTCTGGTTTAAATATTAGACCCTGTGATTTTATGGTATGTTAATGCAAATTCATTTACATGCCTATGTTTTTTATCTTGACAACTTCAACACTCATTCGTGTTTGATTGCAGACTGTTGTCCTTAAGGTTGGCATGTCCTGCCAAGGCTGTGTTGGAGCTGTGAAGAGGGTTTTAGGAAAAATGGAAGGTTTGTGACCTTTTCCTGATATCAGCTATAATGTATTTCTTTTCTTTTCCAAGACGTCAAATCAATAGCTTTAGACTATTCGCGATATTGTCCCCTTGAAGCCAATACTAAAATGCACAGAAAAGGAAAAACAAACGAGTGCACACTTTAGCCACATTGAAACTTAGGCTTGAGGTGTAAGACTCAGTCAAGGCATAAGCCTTGATAAATTTCGCTCAAGGCGTAAGCTTCAGGGTGTTTAAAGAATGCCTCACTTGATGTACTTTTCAAGCCGTAAGCCTCAGACAGCTTTTTAAAACGATGATGCCCAGGCAATAGAGCTTGAGTGTCTTTTCGATGTTACCATTTGTGTTTTTCTTTCTTAGTATTTTTTGTTGGCTATGACCTATTGCCATACACATTGGTTAAATGTTACTTTCATGATTCTTAAGCTTCAATTGTTGTGCATCAATGACAATGGTAACCATATTTTAGGGTGTGTAAGTGTGCCAATACTCTGTGAAGATGAATGTTTTGCTAGCACTATGCTTTTTGAAGTCTATTTGTATGGTATGCGCAAGTTAAATGTGAATCAAATGTACTAGAATGACTTGTATTGACTGCTCGAATGTCCACGCATGTGCTCTCCATTAGGCTGCACATGATTATGTTTATAGTGATCGTTATATTGGTTAAAGTTCATTTACCTTTTTAGCATTTGGTTTGAAACATTATTTCATTTTAGTTGTTCAATAATCCCAGCTATGAAGAGTCTCTCCCCTTTTCTGTTGGAATTTTAAAGCTATTTTCTATTCAAATTTAAAAAGAAATGGCTATGTAAATGGCTTTTACTTGCTATAAATTCTTTCCAACCAACTCTAAGAAGGTACCTTAGTTATGTATTAGGCTTAGTTGTTGCTCTTGGCTACTGTGTTGCATGAACACTTCAATTAGGGTGACGTGTCCGTATTTGACGTGTGTCCGATACCGATACTCCTTGGACTCTTTACCATGGTCTTTTTTTTTTTTTCATTAGAAATATTATATATTTTTAACACATTTATTATTAAATAATAAATATGTACTCATATTTGAAAGATTTCAGCAATAAAAACTAATAACAAGTATAAAATTAAATTTATGCACTTTAAAGAATTTAATTAATGTGTCTATAACGTATAGTGTCAATACTTTTTTGAAAAATTGTGTCTGATACATATCCGTGTCGGTGCATCAGGTATTGCCTACTTTCTCTTCTAAAGAATTCCTGGACATATAAATTTTCTCAGCCATGTCGAACTAAAACGAACAGAAGTTCCTCTCCATTCGCTTAATAAATTGGTAGGTCAAATTTTCATAAAACCCTAGAAATTGTATTGAAATATGGCATCTTGATGAACAGGTGTTGAATCGTTTGACATTGACATGGAGCAGCAAAAAGTGACTGTGAAAGGCAATGTCCAGCCGGAGGCAGTTCTGCAGACTGTTTCAAAGACTGGGAAGGCGACTTCTTTCTGGGAAGAACCCGCTGAAGCTGTTGCATAATATTCTTATTTAGTACACGGGATAAACCAAATGCTTGTTAAGGAACTCGATTTAATAACAGTAAGAAAAATGTTGTGTGTGGGGGTGTATTTGACAAGCTTTTTATGCAAACTTGTGATGTAAACTTGTGTTATTGTCTATAAACACTTTTCAACTGCTGTCCAAAAACACATGACCTTGGTGCAGTCCCTCTTCTTTAATCTGATTGAAGTTAGCTCGATTTTGATCAAGTTTCGGCCAACTCGATTTAACATTTTAGCTTTACTTACAAGGTAAAACTAATATTAGAATATAAATTATTCTAAAAATGAATTGAAAATTTGTATTTTCAGTATTGAGGAGAATGATAGTGGAGATGTATTGGACGTTCTCCTAATGATCAACTCGAACATCCTTCTTTTACGGTGCTCAATAGGAATATTCATTATTTTACTTTATGTGCTCTAAAAATTGAGCATAGGAATATTCATTATTTTACTTTATGTGCTCTAAAAATTGAGCTAAGTATTGAAATGTAAGCGTTTGCTTGGCACAATTTATTTAAAAAATAATTTTGCATGTAAATTCATAACTTTTTCAAACTTTTTATTCAAACACTTTTAGAAAAATTGTCACTTCAAATATTTTTTCTCAAACAAACACCAAGTTCATTTCGACGAGGACTAATTTGTTTATAAACGCGTTCTACTTAAAGTTGGTGTAATTTGGACTCAATTTAACATTTACAGCTTTGGTAAATGATGAAAAATATTGGATGTAGGAGTGGAAAATCGACAGCCTTAGTCCATCGACAAGAGCCTAGTACGAGGTCCCTGTAGTTAATGTATCTTTATAAGCTAAAATTTAGAAAAGGTGTGTGACCATCCCGAGTCATGCCAAACGTTGCACTTTTTGGGGATAGACTAACTTGGTAGAGCATAGGGATTTCCATCGGAGGTTAGATCCAGGTTTTTCAAGAATTGCACTGAACATATTTTAATGAAAATTCTGTAAATGAAACTCTTGAGTTCCATGTGTACTGGTAGAGCCAAATTGGAACTGCCCAGTTCCGATTTTGATCCTCTTCAAAATACCGATTTCAAGCAATTCGTATGTGATTTTCATACTCTGAAATTTCAATTATTTCTTGACATATTTCAACATCAACGGAGGTATAGAGAAGCTCTAGTCCATATTTGGTGTAGATTAAAAGATGATACAAATTTCAAGTTAAAGTTCTTAATTAATTTTAAAAACGCATTTCAAACTTACAACTTTTGAGCAGTACATTTTATTGATTTTTATTAAAATGTATTGAAATTTTGATTTTATGATCTAATATATCCACCAAATGGGGGCCTAATATGCAAAGTTATCTTTGTTAGATTCAAATCCAATTGAAAAATTCACAAGCATCCCACGTAATTCACGAAGTTCAAACGACTCACTGTTTGATAAAGTTTCTTGATTGAGCCATTATAATATGGAAATATCAAATGAGCTATATAGGAAATGGAGGACTTAGGATCATAAACTGAAATCCCCAGGCCATTTATCATGAATACTTAAGTTGATGCTTCGACTGACTTGTTGCAAATGTTTTGAGAGAATGTTATGGTTGGAGCTCAACTTCAACCAAAACTAACTGAACTTAATCAAAATCAACATCAACAATTTAATATACTAAACTGGGATTCAATAACCCAGCTGTCATTGTATTGATTGAGTTGAAATTACACCAAAACAGCAAAATATAAATAGAAAAGAGAAACTGAAATGCAGAGAATGGTGAAGAAAGTCAGGATGAGAAGAAGAACAACCGAGAAGAAAAAGAGGAAGCAAGAGAACCAATGAAGAAGGCGGCAAAAAGGAAGAAGAATACGAAGAACAGAGAAGAATGAGAAAGAGAGGCAGGAGACTGAGAGAAGACGAGTTTGTAATCACATTCAATTCATCCATATCCCGTTTACAGAGTTTCAATACAACCTATATAGACCAAAACAATAAAGGGCTTTAGGCTAGCCCACAATAAAACAAGCCCAACTAGATAAAAGTAAATGGGCCAATATATACCAAGTTAGCCCATGACATCTATTTCCCTTAAATTAACCTTGTCTTCAAAGTCGGGATGTCTTCTTTGTATGTTGTTAGTAGCTGCCACATTCTCTTCCCACCCTTGGATTAAGCAGGTAATGCAAGAGGGGCATATGTCTCATTCATTTCATCTTCTTGGACCTGATTTTGAACTGTGTACTCTTCTGAAGCATCCTCTAGCTTTAGCCAAATTATTGGATCCGTTTCATAGAGTTCTATACCACAGTGATCATCAACATGACTGAATCGAAAATAATGTACACTAGGCAGCATAAGAAGCAATGCGCTCAGAGCTTTCTCCACACGATCAACACAGTACGCATTCCCAATCAAAACTTGTCCAGTGTCTAAATAATGCCAACCACCCCTATGAACTTTGGTTGGAATGGACCCGCACCAAATTGAAACTAAGAAATCAATTTTAGCATGATGCCACAATAGTTGTGCTTCTTGTACGGTAAAATTAATAGGATTATTTGCTACAATAGCACCATCTTGCCGGTGATATACACCACCAGTGTAATCATCTAGATAATCTGACGATGTAGATGATGCTCTTATAGCTTGCCATATGTGATGATTACAACTCTCAATGGAAGCACCAATGGGATTTTTGATACCACTTTCTGTATGAGGATTGGCAAGGAATTTTTCTATGCAATAATCAAGTTTCATTCCATTGAAAGTGTCCGCACCAATTCCGACACATGTTGACTGTCTAAGGTTGACGACAGTAGTTTGAAAAATCGCTTCATAAGTTAGTGTGCCAGATCGTGAGATAATTTCAATATGTCCTGGTTTGTAAATGTATTCAGGCATAATTCCATTCTTACACTCCCCAGGCTTGATAATTCTACGATAGTTTGGACCTATGAGCTGAGTTTTTGACTGCTTGTTGAGAGAAGCCTTGACAATAACCATGCCATGCTGAGGGATTCTCTCAGTGATGCAAATAGCCAAATCTACCTTAGCCTCCAGAATAATTTTAGCCTTAAAAGGGGAAGGAACACAAATTACTGTTGCACTAACCTTTGTTTTAGCTTTTGCCTTCAGAACTTCATCTCCATTGTACTCCAGTAGTCGTTCAAGTGGAGCTTCCCTAGAAAAAATCACATTCCCATTGCTTTCCCCCTCAACCTTCGATGTAATTACAACTTCAGTCTCATTTTCATGATAAATACCACTACTAAGAGTTGGATCTCCAGTTTCTTCATTTACCATTTCCATGTCTTCTTCCTTAACATTTTTTTCAGCAAATCGTCTACAAACCTCACTTGAAAACATGTCCTAATCAGTATTGAGATGGTTGAAGATGAAGCCATAAAACCATATGTACGCTTTCCCCTTCAAATACATCTCAACTATTCCTACCCTCATTTCATTAGCTACTTGATGTATCTGGAAATATTTTTGGGCTTCCCTAAACCATTCTTTAGGTTCTTCTCCATTAAAATAAGGGAAATCAATTTTAGGAAGTCTACCACTTCCCTTAAATTCACCTCTAGCATGAGCATCATTTTCATTACTACTATTACCTTGTGTACAAATCACACTCACGAACCTCCAATTATTAATCGACCCTTCTATCCCTTTGTTCTTATATTCTGTATTTAGATCTTAAGACATTTGGGCCATTATATTCTTATAATCACTACCCGGAACTATTACATTCTCTGCACTGAAGTTTTCTTCATCCTTCTCAACACCTAAATCAAATTCCAACTTTTCAAAACTACTCTCCACAATAGTTTCCGTCTCAACAACAGGCTTGGTAACTACAACAACTAAATCATCATCTCTGTTCAAATTGTAGAACTGATCTGCTTTACCAGTTTCTCTTCCAGTATAGAATCTGAATCGTCCATTTGCATTTCAGAAGACTCGGCTATTTTTGGGTCATGGTTAGACTGGTCTTTGGAGGCTAATTTAGCCTCAATAATATCAATCATCATGGAAATCAGTAGCTCATGCTTCTGATTGATTTCTTCCATTATGCTATCCAATCGAGAGACACCCAGGGACTGTAGCTGCTTTGATACCATTTGTCACGGTTGGACTCCAAATTCAGCTCCTC
>OU503039.1:29030992-29041528 GCA_912172775.2 Fraxinus pennsylvanica | reverse complement strand
TTCCGCTGTATCCTGACTTCTTCTTCTTTCCATGAAAGCAGGAGTTTTGTGGAACGACACAACTCGGTAGAATGCATAATTTTCATCGAGAATGGAATTAATGGATCCGTTCTTCGATCGCTTGACTGAAAAGTTTTTGACTAGGTATGATCATAAACAAGTTGTGCCGTTGAAGTTGAGTTGTCACACTTTTAACGAGAGATCAAAATCTGTCAACATTATGTGATCAAAATATTTTCAGGCTTCAATCACGATAAATTAACCCTAACATGTGTAGGTATTCTAGAGCAGCCACCACTTCAGATGCATAGAACATGATGATTAACAATAGCAATCATCAAATCGCATTTATAAATTTTTAGTAGTTTCTAAAATTAATCAATTAATGAGTTGACAGTTTCTTAACTTATTCTATTTGTATTATTCGCAAAGTCAACCGTATATACTGAAAATGACAGAATAATTTTGAACCAATTTTCGGTACTAAAATTTATACCCCGGTTCACTCAATACTGACATTACAATTATTTCATGCATTTTCCCCCGTGTACAGAGATATTCCCATAGAATTTCACCATGAAACTCTCAATGAGTGGACCCCACCATCACCATGTGTTAAAAAAAATTATGCAAGACCCACGTGTGTGTGTGTGCACGTTCGGGTGAAATTCTGTGGCTTCTGCTTTTGTACAAGCAGCAAAGCTCTTATTTCACTTAACATGTAATAATTAAGTAAATCATCCTTATCTAATAATTAACTTTTAAAATGATGTCGTACTTCAACGTAGTGAAGTAAATTAAAATTTCACAAAAAATAGGATGTGCACAAATGTGAAGGGTGTGAACAAATACTCACCGGACAGCAGCTTCGTCGAACCTTTTTCCGGGTTGTCGTTGCCGGAGAATGTGAAGGTCGCCGCCGAGACAAAAATCGGTCAACAAACAAGACCACCTAGGACAATCCAATATAGTATAGAGTGAGGGCAAAAATGGTTTCAAGTATTTCCCTCTCTATCCCCGCCCTACTCTCTTTGTTCCTATAAGCCAACTTCTCTTTGTCACAGATAAATAGGGCCTATGTGTGTCACCACTTTAGACCCTTTGAGCTCCACAAGATAAATAGGGCCTATGTGTGTCACCACTTCCAAGCTTCTGAATGAAGGTAAAGTCATCAAGTGTTGCAAGGTGCATATCGGGGACATCGGTTGCTGCCGCCGAGGCGGTGGAGGCAGAGCTAGGAGTATTGTCGAGGCTATGGCTGTTTCTTCCATATATTTTTGCATGGTGGAGTAATTTGGTGTGAAGAAAGATGAACGATATTGTTGACATACAAAAATGAGGCCCAATTAAATAGTCCAAGGAGTAAAGCCCAGTTAGGAAATTCAAATGATGAACCCAAACGAGACCATATAAAAATCCAAGACAGAGTTATGTAATAAAGGCCCATCCTCGCTCAAGCCCGCGAGACGCCCAAGATCTGGGCGAATATAGTGTTTTAGTTACTATTCGGAGCAACGGTTATTGAAGCAGTTAATAGGTAATTTAATCACATTCCATGATCCAAGAATCTCGGTTGTAAGGAGTTAAATGATGGGAGTAATGGCAGCGGTTGAAAACGGTAGTTTCTTAACAAATTATCCATGATGGAGAAAGTGAGTAGTTACAGAACGATGGGCAGTTTCCGGAATTTTCAAACGGTTTTACAAGAGAGAAACTGTCAAATGAGTATAAAAGAAAAAAAAGAATTTACAAGAGAAAAGAGATCAAAACAACTCTCAAATAGAGAATTATGTAATTTCATTTCTAGTTAACTTTCAATTATTTTCTTCTAGAATTCGTGTGCTTGCGCCCCTTGGAGGCATTTTGCTTTGTCCATATTGTAATCTTCATCAATAAAACACCCATCGTTGAGATTTTGTTTCGAGAGGTTGTTGTTCATTACACAATCTTCTGAACCATCTTTTAATTGTTAGCGATGCTCGATTTCCGCGTGAAACAGATATATAGAGAACTCAAGAATGAGTGCAGGTAGAATATGGTAGGGAATGTTTTGGGGCGGCAATATAGGGGGCTGGGTCATTCTGCCGGCTGTTTGAATGGTATGGAGCTATGTCCCTTTAATTAATTAATTTATTATTCAAATCCCTATGATTAATAATTATTGTAGACATCATAATCCTGTTGTAATCTTCAATAGATAGTAAGGAGTAGAAACCAAATCATATTATCACTTGGCCACGTACGAACACAGTCAAATTCATCAATCATCGAGAAAGATACGAGTTCACTAGTCGAAAGCACTCTTATACTTGTGTCATACAATGTTAGCATTGAAGAAGAAGGAAATGAATTCAAATTTCATAATCGTGCACTAATGTTGAACTAGGTTTGGGATAGCTGTGGTTGGTGACTATTACCTAGCCCTTTTCACCAAATTTGTAATCGTCATGCCCTATAGCAATAATCAAAGTCATACTTAAGTAGTTAGTTACGACAAGCAGTCACATGATTAAAAATGCTAGTAAATCCATACAGGAATGGGCGACTTAATGAAATTATTATATGGTTGATGAGATGACATGTCGACTTTCATTCAAAGATAAGATCCGAATCTGATGACGGTCGAGATGACCATGAGTCAATATGTGGTCATTGGCTTGATATGTCTACTTTGTGATTGAGTAATCGGTGTTGGTGGTCATGCCATGTATCTACCATGGATACTAGTTACAACCATCAATAATTATTTAGAATATTACTAAGCAAATGAATGGTGCCATAGTGACAAAATCAGCAGAGCATACTATATCTTAGATGATGTTGTCGAAAGCAGCAGCATGGATTATATTAGTATCTTAAACAATTATGAATATAATAAATCATAAATACTACTCTCGAAGAATATTCTTCCCTGATAAAGTATTACTGTTAATCAATCAAAATATACTTTGATATTTCGGAGTGTTCACACAGATAGTTTTAAATAATAAATGATTTTAAATTGAACTCAAGATTTCTATGTACATTATAACATAAAAATAAATGAATAATCTATGTAATTATCTCTTAACAAATAAATGGCAAGGACAAAAATGAACGAAGTAAAGCTTTTTGTAGATAAAAATGATGTTTTATCAGTTTATAAACTTCGAAAAACTTTACTATATAATTAATTTCCATATTCTTTTATTACTTGGTAAACTCAAAGATTCAGTGTCTGCCCAAATGTTGCAGCCTGGTTTAGTTTAGATAGTCGTGGGCCTCAATGGCTGAGTTTGGCGTTTTCCAAGTTTGCACAGCGCTCATAAGGCGCTGGATGAAAAGAAGATTAAAAGCTACAATTCAAGTTTGGCCAACTACGGTATTAAGTCTGCTCGGTCATGTCTAGTACTGTATATTGAATATCCCTACAAGTTGCAGTGTTCCAATTGGGTTGTGCTACTTGTACATTATCCAAAAATGAGACAAGTATGACTGAGTAGGATATTTTATCCCTTTTTAACGTCTTTCACTACACACAACTGCCACGAATCGGATCCCACTGTATTCCAAATTTTTCCTGATTTTTGCAAATGAAAGGGATAGATACCTACATCCAACTCCAACTTGCCTTGTTTTTTCACGGGGTTGTGCTACTTGTACATTATGGCATCCATTATGGATGGATGCCATAATGCACAAGTGGCAGTACATTATTGGAGGGTGTGCTGGCCCATCGGCACACCCTCCAATAGGATAATTCCACTTGTACATTATGTCATCCATTATGGATGGCATAATGTACAAGTAGAATTATCCGTTCCAATTATACGATTCGAGAATTAATAACGAAATGCAATACCGAATAAATAATGTCAATTGTTCTTTATAATGATATGTCCATTAACAGTAGGCTGATAAATTGTACATATAAGAATAGGATGTTTCAATATTGACTCTTATACCAGATTACTAAGGATTTAAGCTGAAACTTCAATAGGGTAGAAAATGAAAACAAAAGAAAAGAACTATGATACACTTGCCAGCCTTGTATCAAATAATTGCAAATGCCATCACTTCTCTTCAAATAGTATCTGTACAAGCAAGCAGCCGAAGATCAACTATAATTCTGCTGGTGTGACAAGACACCATCTCATGTTCATACTATGTACGACTTCTGGGAACTCTTTGGGCCACGATTTCTCCTAGGATTGGAACTGATAGCACAGGACAAGGCGTTGACAAGGTCAGAATCCTCTTCGGTAATCAAAATCTTAGCAGCACTGGGATCGGCCAGTAGAAGTTTTGCGACAAGGTATCCCGCAATAGACCAGGTCTGAAAAAGATGTGCCTGCTTCCCGATGAAGCGAGCTCTTTTGGTATCGTAATATTCAGGCCACTTGTCTTTTGATATGCGCTTCTCTGCAACCTCAACGGCTCTGGCTGCAATTTCTGGCCTATTCATTTTAATGCATGCAACGGTGAGCTGCAACCAAAAAAGTGAAATCTCATGTATTAGAGTTGAAGACAAAATTTAAATTGATAAATAAATGCAACTCTCATCTCACAACTTAAGCTTTTTAAATGAGACGATTAAACATAGCACCAGAGCACGCAAAACACCACCCATTTACAGAAATTGTAAATTCGTAAAAGCTTTCATAAAAATGAATTTGGACGGTACGTAAAAGGGTATATTTAAGACTAAATTTAGATAAATAATTCTTTTCCCTCTCTGTTAGCTTAAACTTAATTACGTGGTTCAAAATTTAGTTCCTGCTGATGGGGGTTATTATGTTATGAATAATGCTATGTAGCACTAGTGGTGCTTAGCACCGATTATGTGGCAGCAGCCTACAATGTGATAGTTGCTCATTGCCATATAGATCGGTGTTAAGCACCACTAATGCTATATAGCATGATTCGTACATCATTCTAAGGGGATGCTGCTTACTTCCACGTTGAAATTGAAATGCAATTTAAAGGATGCCCTTAATCATTTTGAAACTAAGGGGACGCTGCATACTTAATTAGGATAATGCAGCAGTAAATACGACGAGCACCTCAGTCGACATTAAAGACAAATTTTACCTGCCAAAGCAGAGTTGGCCATGCACCTCCATTGTGGTATGACCAAGGCCTGCATCAGAAACAACGAAAATTTATGACAAGGCAAAGAATACGAATGAAGACTCAAAAACTAAGAAAGAAGGTTAATTTAAGCAACTAAGAATTACGTGTTTTTGGGATCGCAGCCGGTGATGATCTGCCACTCCTGGCCTTCAAGTGCAGGATAACATATTTTAAACGGCATATCTGCAACCAAATCCGACCATTTGGCTTCAATAAGATCCAATATAGCATTTGATTGATCTACAGTTGCCAGGCTACTAACAATAGACCACAAATTTCCAAGAGAAAAGAACCGGAAATCCATGTGAGCAGGCTGTAAATTCCCAATTAGATAGCCTCCTTTATTTGGCATCCATTCCACTAACCAAGGAGAAATTTGATCAGGGTAAATATTGAATTTGTTAACAGCATCGTATGAGTACTCTTCGGTCTTGTAGCGGTAAATCTCGTTAAGTTTTCTCATATCAATCCAATAATACTCCCTTATATGAAATGACAAAGCAAGAAGGCGATTGTTTAAAGCACGGACAAGATCAGCTGATCCATCCTCTGGTGCAAGCATTTCACGTGCGCAGAGTAGTGCTGAATAGAATAGTGCCTGAAACCACATTTGGGATCATTTATTTCTAAGCATCCCACAAATAACATAAAAAACTCCCAAAATACAATTTCCCTGAAATCCTTGTAATTCTACCTCATCAACTTTGATTCTAGCAGCATGTGACAAATGTATCACCAATAACCCTCAGTTTTAACCATATAAAATGGTCCACAAGGTTTCAGTATCCTTGATCTTAAAAATATCAAATATCAAAATCCTCATCTCCTTATTTTTCTGTCTGGATGATGCACGCTCTGATAAGCTCTAAAATGTATAAAAACATACTTTACCTTCTACATAATAACATACAACCAATAATTTGAGTTTTCTTGATAATATTACAACATTATGATTATAACAGATTAAAAAAAAGCTAAAATATAGATAACGATAGAAAACAGAAGGAATCTTAGCAAGTCACGGGAAGAAGTAGGACCGTCAACTTCACATTGAATTTTCCATACCAATAAATAGTTTAAAGATGAATTCTATCAAATAACAGAACTATAATTAAAATAAAAAAAAAAACTTGGGAGGTTTTTCAGTACTCATTCTAAAAACATAAGCACATATATTTTTATTATGCACATGTAACATGTATGTGGACCCCCTTTGGTAGATAGGAGAAGGAAAGGAATTAAAGCAGCTCTCTATTCATACTTATTTTCGTGCAATTACTGGCCTAGAGAATTGAATGCAATATATTAAAAAACAATGATTCAAATGACTTCCTTGCCTGGATCTCCAGAGGATGACCATGAATTCCCATTCGGCGATCTATCATGCAAGAACCATCAGTCACTAATAATGTCGGAAACATATCAAAGCCATCAGCCAGACATAGCCTTAATATCATCTTAATTCCAGTTTGGACATCAATTCTCTCCTGAACAGATAAATCTCCAGAGCATTTGCCATATGCACGCAACAAAATAATCCACCATAATCCTGAGAACCACACCACAAGCAAAGGAACTATTCTTGAATACATGATGCAAAAAATAATTGCTCCTTTAGATGTAACTAAATCAAATGTCCTGTAGTTACCAGAATCAACCGGTGCAACCCGGCCAATTGCTGCCTCTCCAAAGTCAGGATCCAGTATCTCTTCTGTTGCAGAGTCATCACCATCCAGAGGAACTGTGCGCACTTTAAAACTGGCAGGCATCAGCCCTTGACCGGGGCTATGACAGTCCACGGTTTTTTCCCAGCTCTGCAAAATGGGAGGTGATTAAATTCAACCATTTTTCCCCTTCAAAGGATAAACTTCGCACAAATATTATTAAGGCACATTTCGATATGCACTAAATATACCATCATTGCTTTTTATGTTAGATCAAAAGCTTGTTACTGTTGTCCTAAAAGCACTGATTCATTGTCACACGTGCAGTAATTATGGAAGGCTTTTAAGTTAAGAAGGTTAATTTGGACAAAGGGTCAACATGGTTTGGTCAATCGCAAGTTCTCAACTACATGGAAAGAAATTAGGCTGCAATTTACATTTTTCCATTAATCTATCCTTTATTGACAGTGGGATTTATGAAGATTTATAGTACGGATCTCCAATTCCAATACATGGGGAGAAATCCAATTTAAGATTGTTAGCATGACAAGGTTTATTTTTAATTTTTTTTTTCATTCCCTAAGATGCTAAACCTTTAATGATATTTCAGCTAGGTGATGGAAAGAGTAACTACTGTTACACTTGGTATTACGTAAATAGTTAGTTTCCAGGTTCAATGAATATGAGCATCACCTGGAGGTTGACAAAATAGGAGAATCTTCTTAAAATCCTCATAAGAAATTAAAATCTATCATGCCTGTTCAAGATAAAAATATCTCTATTAAAATGACAAAACCGAACATTAAACGTCCAGAAGATATAAATCAACATAAATAGGTTTCCTTAACAATCACTGGATAGAAAAATATAGGATCATGCTACAAGTACATAATCATTTATATAATACATTACATAATTAACATGTGGCGCGCATCTATCGGTAGTCTACAATTTTTTACTTTTTCACACTTCACATCCACGGTCGAATTTCTTCCTCATGGGCCTATGTAATCCATTATGTACAATAATTATATACATTATCCAAAAATATAACCTGATTATATTGGAATGGAATGGAAATAATTTGCTCTTCTTAAAATACAAAATTATAAAAGTGATGAAGTGGTTCAATGACCACAATCAGTTGAATTGTGAGAGACGAAGAATTCATTTTCATTGTAACAAAGACATGTCAGTAATCAAGCATTTCAAGACAAGCCAGAATAGTTAAGCAATAATTTGGCAGGAAAATAATCAGTAGATCAGAACAATCATGTCTACCTGTAGCTGAAGTGTGTGAAGGATAAAGTTGCGAACAAGATCATATTCTCCCTTCAGAAGAAAAGCTATACCAGAAGGTATAAAGTCTCGAATAAAGACCTGGTCATAGTTCAGAACATTGGAACTACTCGGGTCCTTCGCGGCAATTGTGCCTACTGGATTGCCACAATAATAAACAATAGATTCCCTTAGTAGCTCCCATGCTTCATCCTCAACTGAATCAGCAATAACTGTTTGCAAGGTATCTCTCACAGAGCCATTATCAGGTAAATTACTATTGGATGTCACCTCTTTCTTCAAGCTGAGTTCTTTGAATTCAAGAGCATTCGGCATATTTCCATTAACTGAATTGAACTCCTTCGCATTATCCACAAACCATGATCCATTTCCACCCTCTGAACTTATCCCACTGGCACTCTCAATTCGTTGGCATTTGCATTTTGCATACCGTATTTGGGTTGTTGCAACATTTCCACTTAAGTCGTGAGAAAACCAAGGAGATATACTAATGCTACACTTGAGAACTTTCAAATGATTTGCTCCCGTTCTCTTTCTATATTTTACCGAGGATCTAGATTCTGACCGTGGTTTGCTAAAATAAAGTCCAGAACTTAAAAGGAAAGGGACAACCCCACCACAAACTCGCATAGATGCAGCAGCCATTAACACAATGCTACCTCAATGTGAAGTACAAATGCTCAAAAGTGAACGAAGAAGAAATCCAACACCCCACTTCAATTTCAAATGCCTAAAAGAGCATATAAAAGTAACAATTACTATCCATATATGTGATCAGAATAAAGGCGAGCACACTAAGCAACTGGTAAATGGTAAGAAATTGTTGCCATTCAAAATGAACACGCATGAAGACTTCGTGTTCACACAATTGTAGGAAACAAATGTTCATAACAAATTATTTTATTCACGCAACTAAATGATGAATAAATCAAGCCAGCGGGTTTTCCCAATACCAAAAAAGAAAAATCGACCAACTTTCTTTAACACAAAATTTCAGCTTACTACACAAGAAATAACAAGAATATGCCCTAAATACCAGAAATATGATCTCCATTAAAACTCAGATATTCCAAACTTCAGCATCTTTTCCGCATAATCTTCAAAAATTGCTGATTAGAAAAAGAACCTTACCATTTTCACTACATACAACACCCTACGAAAATTTCATTCTACCAAGAAAAAATATATATATAGATAAACAATTATAAAACAACCCCAAACATAAAGAAATAAATACCTTATAACAACAGTAACTGGAATTTATGGGTCGTCGGGAGTTAAATTATAGCTTTTGATGGGAAAAAATCTGGGATTTTTAAAGAAAGTAATGAGGGCGTGAAACTCACGTGTAAACAGAAATGAGCCAATGGCAAACTTCAATCGCTCTCCATCATAGAAAATATACAAGTCCTTCTTTGGTACACGTTATTTCATAGGAAGTTTTTGTGCATACGCGATTGATACAGTTTTTTATTTTTATTTTTCTGGTACTGAATTTTATGGTCATGTGATGGGTAATTAATTGTGATTTTGATAAATAAAATAAAAAATAAAAAAGATTTTTAATAAATTTTGATAAAATTTATTCTTAAAAAGTTGTGAACGTCATAAAATATACGGTTAGAAACAATTTTTTACTTCGATTTAAATTATAATCAGTTTTTGGTTGAACCAACCCTTCTTTAATTAAGTTAAAATTCAAATTTTGCCCATATTCGACAACCATTATTTGAAATTTTTTTATATATATATACTTATTTTCAACCATACAGTTACACAATAAAATATTCTACACGTAAATCAAACTTTTCTCTACTTTTTAATCACACATTCTTCTAAAAATTACTATTTAAAACATTATTTTTAAGAAAAAATGGCCATCAAACAAGTGCTTGTAGTATATGTTAATAAAATTTAATAAAATATGTGGTTAAGAAATTGTAAATTTTATGAAATATGTAGTTGAAAGGAGTTTTAGAAAATGAGAATTAAATGAGGGTAACATTAAGCCCCTATTTTTGTTTTGCTGAAATCAATTTTTAGTAAATTTTGATAAAAAAAAATGATAAAATATAAAGTTAAAAGTTGATAAAAAAATTATAAGTCCTATAAAATGCAGGATTGCAAATAAGTTCAAAAATTTGAAAAAAAAAATCGGGGCCAAAGATGGGCTAAAGTTTTCATTAATTTTAGGGAAAAATTCATTTATCCTATTTTTATTATATTATATTTCAAAAAGAAGAAAACAACTTTCAAATTTTTAAAATTAGATATTTGACATATTAATATTGATTTTTGGTCACAACATTTTTATAGGTCACACGGTCACAGACTTCTAAATTAATTGGTCACAGATTTTTTCACGGTCACGGATTATATAATTTTTAGGTCACAGATAAAAAAAAGTTGGTCACATATTATATTTTTAGCCACAGAAGGTCACACGAACACATATTTCCAA
>OU503039.1:29004454-29018470 GCA_912172775.2 Fraxinus pennsylvanica | reverse complement strand
TGATGTGCTCAAACCGCCTCAAATTGTGACTTTGGATAACAGCAAGCTTTAGTCATCGCTGGGACTCTTGGTGGCTCAGCATTTTTGGGCGACAATTAGTCTTCTGCTCTGGGCGATTATAGGATACTTCATTAGCTCAACATCTGGGCGTTCTGTAGGCTTGGGTGACGACGTACCTTTGTTTTTGGGCTTTCATCATATTTAATGACATTCTTGGTCGGGCTTTTACTATGATCTCTTTAAATGGGCTTCTTCTCTTGTGTCATTTCCTTTCTTGGGCCATTTGAATTGTGCTGTACATTTTGTGTATCAACATTAGCAAAGGCAACATGCAATGAAGACCATCATGCGATTGTAAGGTGGTGCAACGTGCGATCGCATGGAGATAAGTTCAGGCAGAAATTCATTTTCCTTTACTAGTTTTGTGTAATTTTGAAAAGCAAATTTGGCCACGATTTAACCTACTTGGAGCCTCCAATTTCGACTATTCTTCACACTATATCGTGGAGAAAAAGGCTAACAAAGTATTCAAGACAAACAACATCAATAAATTGAAGATTGAAGGCTTCAAGTTGAAGATTCAAAGTAAGAATTTAGTTTTATAAATATTTTCTACATTTAGATATGGTGATGAATTTTCAATTCTTTTGTTGTATTTTCATTATAGAGATGCTAGACTAAATATTTCAGTTTTGGATGGAGATGAAACTTGTTGATTTATAGTTATAATTCAAAGGGTGCTTATTTAGTTAATTTTTGTTATTGTTGATAATCAATGCTTAAATGATTATTTGAATACTTGATGACCATTTAGATAATAAATTGTTTGTTTTATTTTCGAGAGATTCGAAATAAGTTTAGAACATTGTAATATCAACACAAGGCTCAATAAACATTAGGAATAATATTTTATGACTTGTGCAATCAAATAGGTAATTTTGTAATTGAATGCATAATTTAGAATATGAATATTATTAGATCGAACTTGGGAATAGATCTAACTTACTTTGAGAAAAATAGTTAAATAAAACTGAATTATTGATTATTAACAATACACAAATTATACTATATAACATATATTGAGAATTGGAACATGAGAATAATAAGTGGATTCGAAATCTCAACACATACTTTTTATATGTAGTTTTCCACAACCTTAGATAATAATTAGGATACTACTGTAATGAGACTTCACATTATGAGTGTGTTTGGTAGGGATTTTTGGGGGAAGAATTGATTTTTGAATAGTGATATGATGAGAAATGTGTGGTTAAAAAAAAAAAGAAAAAAATATTAATGTGATAGAAAATATTATTTTATTGAAAAATGTGTAGTTGAAAATGAGAATTGATTTACTGTAAAAAAAATGAGAATCTGTACCAAACTTAGACTTATGTTTGTATTAATTCCTCTAATATATTAGAGATTCTTGTATTATAAATATGTGGTGAATTCTCCGTCGCTACTCGTGATTTTTTTCGTATTGGGTTTACACGTAAATCTTGTGTTCTTATTATTGTTATTTTCATATTGCTTATATCTCGTTTTTAATATTTATAACAATTGGTTCAATTTCTAACAAGTGATATTAGAGTAAAATGGTATCGTTTTATTTTAACAAGTGATATTATAGCTATAACTGATTTTATAACAAAATACATGATTAAAAAGTTGGAAAAATGATGACACTTAAATAGCAGAATGCCATAATGTTAAAATCAGATACAACCCTTGTTTGTTGGAGATTAAAATCATATTTTTAATAAATTTTGATAAAAGCTAACGAAACATAGGTTGAAAAGTTATGAATCACATGAATCACATGATTAAAATTTAGATTTTAATTTCTACGACATAGTAATTTATTAAATCACTTTATTATCAAGATTTTAAAAGTTCATTGTCGTCGAAATTAGGCGACTGCCTTCAATGTGTGTGTGCGAAGGACCAATATTTTTATAGCTATTTTGTACGAATTGAAGAAGTGCATGGCAATAACTCATCAGAGAAAAGAAAGGGAAGCTAAGAGTACTTCTCTTTTGGAAAATCACAATTTTAATAATATTAAGTTCCAAATTGAGTCACTAAACTCTAATTTAATTTAAAATTTCACCATCCCGCTCTAGTTATTTCTCAAGTTGATGAAAATTACTTAATTAACAGCCAGGTAATAACGAATCTTTGATGTAATAACTATGTGACGAGTCAATTTATCATTACGCGACATCATGAAAGTATTGCATTTAAAATTTGAAACCCAAAGATATTGCTATACTTTTTTTTAGAGTATCAAGTGACAATCACGTGAAATATTAATTATGAAATAACAGGCAATTAAACACATACGTTGGACTTTTCATTACTTTCCAACTATAATTGTAGATTCGTAGAGGTAGACAGCGCTATAATTGGATTGTTTTCTCATTAGAATAAAGTCACTTGTACATTATTTTTGTACAGTATAGTGTACATCATCATTGTTGACAAGATGTGATTGGTGAAAAATCTTTTTTTTTTAAACTGTCAAATAATAGCTTGACACGTGACGAAGTGTACACTATGATGTACACAAAGCACGATTGTACACATTAATACTCTCACGTGGACACTATTGGACCATTTTTTGTAGAATATTTAATGCGAGAATTAGGCAATTTTTGTTCTATTCTATTAAATTATTAGGCAACCTCGCACACTCTAAATTTAATTTAGGCAACCTCGCACACTCTAAATTTACACCTATATTATTAATCAAAGAATATCAGCATGTTTGGCTAAGTTGTCGAAAAAATTAAGTCACTATTTGGTATGTATTAAAATCAAATATTTAGAAGATATAATTAACGAAACATATGGTCGAAAAATTGTAGATTCCATAAAATATATAATTAAAATTAATTATTAATTTTAATTTAGATTAAAAATTTTAAACGGGGGCCTAAAACTTATTTTGCCCTCACACGTGTCTTATTGTTCAAATAATTTAGAGACACTCCTACGTCTTTTTGACCATATTAGATATATTTCCTCACGTTTTAAAAATATCACGAACTTCCACTATTTCTAAAATTAAGTATTGCATATATCTTCAATCACATTTTGAGCTATATGTCACCTAAAATGAGTTTGATATGCGTAAAAAATCATTATTAAAAAAATATGAATATTTCTACGATTCGTTACAATTTAACAATTTATTTTTAATAATTAATTAATACTTAAAGATTTTATGATGACACAATTTTAAACATGTATGCTAGTAAAAATTTAAACCTAATATTCGTTGAAGAATTTGGTAACAAATTATTTAGCGTGAACACTAAACATACCAATAAAAATTTATATTTATAAATTTATAATAAAAAGTTAAATATAAATACTAACAATTTAGCTAAATAATAATACATGTTAGTTAATTAAAATATTATACATCGTCAAAATTTATTATTAAATAATGATCATGTTATATAGTGATTACTATATAAATTTGATATATTAGACATCACAATATTTAAAAACGAAATAAGTGAAATTATATGATTAATATTTAAACTATGTTGAAAGAGCTCTGTATATGGCATGACAATTTATATTCTTATAATTAACTTTTAGCAAATTAAATTCCAACTAATCGTAGAAATTTTTATTTTAATTTCTCTTTGCAAGGACATCTTAAGTATATCACCCTTATTTTATATGATATATGACACAAAAGCTAGTCATGGAGTGTATATGATACTCAATTTTAGAAATAGAGGAGGATAGTGATATTTTTGAAACGTGAGTCGATGTCTTTGATAATTTATTTTTCAACTCTGATAAATAAAAAATTACTATTTATTTGTAAGTAAACTTCTCGAGCTTAGGTAAACATGCTCTTATCCACCCATGTTTGCTTTTATATAATTTAAACGTAATGATTGTACACATTGTTAATCAACAAAACCTCGATATTTATATTCTTTAAGCATACAAAATTAGAGAGTACAATTGATCGAAATAACTGGAAGTCTATTCCAGGCTAAATAGATAGAAAATAAGATCCAACTTTCTTTGTTATGGTTAGAAATTCCCTCGAGTTATGTTGGACATAGGTTTTTATCGTTATCTCAACCATATTATTTTTGAACTAGAATTATATATTTTTTCGTTTCTCATTTCTTCTTCTCTTTCATGTTACATTTGATATCAATGACATATAAAATTTAAATTTTATTTCGTCTTTAATGTTGTTCGTTGTTCTATAATCTAATTTAACAGTTTCAATACTTTATAGTCTACGATAGTACGCTAAACTCATATTAACTTTCTTTACTTGTAGTAACTAGAAATAAACAAAGCCAATTTGCAATTCATACTTAAGGGAAATGTTTTTTTACTGTTGTTATCCAACGTTGCATGGTCACGTAGAAATGAAGAAAAATCCATGCTCCGCGTATATATACCTAAATCCGGGTAAGGTAATCTTTGTCAGACATGGGAAAAAGAGACAACACCCCGCAGATTTCTAAATTCCAATCAAATTGAAAAAATTTTACATTCTCCGAAAAGTGCTGCTGTGCAGTGTAGTATTCTGCCACCTCAACTTCCATCCAAGATATTTGTCGAGAGAGAGAGAGAGAGAGGGAGACTTTGATTAAAAGCTTTTATTTTGACTGATTTTCTTTAGTTTCTTTACATATTGGTCGACGTAAAGGAACGATTAAGCTTGTGGGTTGGATGAATTCTTTGCAGCTTTAGTCTAGAGTGGGTTTGATAACGAGCGAAAAGGGTATTTTGTTTTTTACTTTTTTGAGATATTTCTAACAAAAATGGAGGCAAATCTGGGCTGGGATAATCTAGCAGCGGCCAGATCCCTAAGCCGAGGATCCGGCAGTAGGACGCTTAGTTTTGCGTCAATCAGTACGAGGAGTTGGGCTTCGGCTAGTGTTCGAGAGGTTTTTACTGCACCAGCACAGGATGCTTTTCACAGAAGTGGGAGAGCGTACGATGATCAAGAGGAGCTTATGTGGGCTGCAATTGAGAGGCTTCCGACGTATGATCGTGTAAGAAAAGGGATTCTTAAACAAGTGTTGGATGATGGGAAAGTTGTTCGTGAAGAGGTTGATGTTGCCAATCTGGGAAATCAAGATAAAAAGTTACTACGGGAAAACATTCTTAAAGTGGTCGAAGAAGATAATGAGAGGTTCCTCCAGAGACTAAGGGATAGGACTAATAGGTGAGAACAAAAGGATATAGTTGCTTTAGTTATTACATTTATCGGGAACAAGACGTAGTTTGTTGTTGTTGTAGTTTTGAGGATGATTTATCTGTTCAAATTTGTTTATTCATGAGATGGTTAATCCTAATTTTTTTATTTTTTTGAATTGTATCTTTGAAACTTTCCTCCTTTGTACATAAGGGTCGGAATTGATATTCCCAAAATAGAAGTTCGTTATGAGCACTTGTCTATTGAAGGAGATGCATACGTTGGATCAAGGGCACTTCCTACTCTGCTAAATGTTACCTTAAATCTGATTGAGGTAATTAGTTTATTTCTTATTATGAATTCTCGACCAAGTATGAACTTGTAATTGGGCCCTTGTTTGACAGAATTTTTTTGTTTTTTTGGAAAGAATGAGTTTTTGAATAGTAAATTTTGGGAGAATTTGTAGTTGAGAAGTATGAAAATTTTTTGGATTTACGTGAAAAATATTTTACCGTGAAGATGTATGGTTGAAAATGAGTAAGAGAAAAAATGGTTGTCAAACAAGGTTTGAGATTAGACTTCACATACTTTTATGCTGATTATGATTATTATCGGTTTTCATTCAAGTTTCAGGTCAAGGTAAATTATCTGTTCTCATTCAAGTTTATTTTTTATCTTTTTCTATCTTCAGGGAGTTTTTGAAAAAGTGAAGATTCTTCCTTCCAAGAAAAGGGCTGTCAAGATACTTCATGATGTTAGTGGAATCGTAAAACCATCGAGGTTTGTTAATGTAAAATGTATAGACGCTGGAATAATTTAACATTTGATTTGTCATGCTAAGTTTATGAAATTTTTCATTATATACTTTAGAAAGAAGTTAAAAGAAAAAGGAAACAAAATATCTTTAGATACAGCTTTATCTCTGACATTTTCCTGATGAAACCTGGAGTTTGACGAGTATTTATAACATGAAACCATGCGCATAATGGCATATCCAATTGAATTGTGTGATCAAATTCATCTCACGTTTTGTGCTATTTAGGATGACACTGCTTCTTGGGCCTCCTGGCGCTGGGAAAACTACATTGCTGAAGGCACTTGCTGGAAAACTAGAAAAGGATCTTAGGGTGCGTGGTCCTTACTTGTATGATTATAGTGCATGTTTGGTATGCAATATTAGATAAGATTGAATGGTATAATGGACAAGATTATAAATTTTTTTTTTCCCCCTCAATGCTGTCTAATGCTACCCAATCCTCCCTATTAGACATGGTGATAGTTTGCAAATTTTTCCTGGATCTATTCCCTAATTCACTCTTTCCCACAAATTCTAATGGTAGGTAGTGGGAAAAATCACGTACTGTGGTCATGAAATGTCAGAGTTCATTCCCCAGAGGACTTGCTCTTATATCAGCCAGCATGACCTTCATCACGGAGAGATGACTGTCCGAGAAACATTGAATTTTTCGGGACGTTGCCTAGGAGTCGGAACCAGATATGACCTCCTAGTCGAATTGTCACGGCGAGAAAAAAATGCAGGAATTAAACCTGATCCTGAAATAGATGCATTCATGAAAGCCACAGCAATGGCGGGGCAAGAATCTAGTTTAGTCACAGATTATGTTCTCAAGGTTTGTTTCCTCTTAGTGTTGAAGATAATTTCTAGTCAACTTAAGTATTTATATCAAACTAATGATTGCTATGGCACAATTACAGATACTTGGTTTAGACATTTGCGCCGATATAATGGTGGGAGATGAGATGAGAAGGGGCATCTCTGGTGGACAGAAGAAGAGGCTTACAATTGGTATATGAATAGAATCTAAGGGATCCCAAAATTTTCAAAGCTAGCTGTTTTCTTGCTATGATCAGATTCCAGTTAGGCTTTTTGATTATAATTAATATATTTGGGCTGAGTGCAGGGGAAATGCTGGTTGGACCAGCAAAAGTTTTCTACATGGACGAAATCTCAACTGGTCTTGACAGTTCAACTACATTTCAAATTGTTAAGTATATGAGACAGATGGTTCATATCATGGATGTTACAATGATAATCTCGCTTCTCCAACCTGCACCTGAAACTTTTGAACTTTTCGATGACATCATTTTGCTTTCAGAAGGACAAATTGTCTATCAAGGTCCTCGTGAAAACATCCTTGAGTTTTTTGAAAGTGTTGGATTCAGGTGCCCAGAAAGAAAAGGAGTTGCAGACTTTCTGCAAGAGGTTACCTCTATAAAGGACCAGGAGCAATACTGGTTCAAGAAGAATGAACCTTATCGCTATATCTCGGTAGCTGAATTCGTGGAACGCTTCAACTTTTTCCACATTAGGCAGAATCTTTTAAATGATCTATCAATTCCCTATGACAAAACTATAGCCCATCCTGCTGCTTTGGTAACAGATAAGTATGGAATATCCCATATGGAACTCTTCAAGGCATGTTTGGCAAGGGAATGGTTATTGATGAAACGCAACTCGTTCTTGTATATATTCAAGACATTCCAAATAACTATTATGTCAATAATTACCTTTACAGTGTTCTTTCGAACAGAGATGAAATCTGGCCAATTGGAAGATGGACAAAAATTTTATGGTGCACTGTTTTTCGGCCTTGTTAATGTGATGTTTAATGGCACAGCAGAACTTGCACTGATAGTTATTAGACTTCCTGTGTTCTTCAAACAAAGGGACGCTCTGTTTTACCCTGCTTGGGCTTTTTCTCTACCAATTTGGCTTCTAAGGATCCCACTCTCTCTTATGGAATCGTTAATATGGATTGTTCTTACTTATTACACTATTGGCTTTGCTCCTGCAGCCAGTAGGTATGTTCTTGCACTTTGATCCTGAAAATTAACTACATTTACACAAGTTCCTGGAAGAACACATGCATATGGAAACACGAGAATAGAAATTAACAATCTTATTGTCTCGCATTATATTTTTCAGGTTTTTCCGCCAACTATTGGCATATTTTGCTTTGCATCAAATGGCTTTATCTCTCTTCTGTTTTATTGCCGCACTTGGAAGAACACAAGTTGTTACCAACACCCTCGGTACCTTTTCACTACTGTTGGTCTTTATCCTTGGTGGTTTTATTATTGCAAAAGGTAAGTTTCATGTCTCTCGATTGTTGACATACTTATTTCACTTGTGCGTCAAATTCAGCATATGCAAATCTATATACAAAAGTTTGTGTACACGTGTTTCGCATACATGACCTTTTAATAATTTTTTCAAATATGCAGATGACATCGAGCCATGGATGATATGGGGCTATTACATTTCCCCTATGATGTATGGGCAGAATGCTATAGCCATTAATGAATTTCTGGATGAGAGATGGAGTACTGTGAGTTCTTTTGGTAGTTTGTAAATGTTACTTTCAGAATCGTTGGGTTTTGCTTTTTTCATGTTTGATTTTCTTAATACATCTAATTCTTGTTCTCTTTCTTAGCCAAACATAGATCCAAGATTTCCCGAACCTACAGTTGGGAAGGTTCTTCTTAAGGCAAGGGGCATGTTTGTGGATGACTACATGTATTGGATATGTGTTGTTGCACTCTTTGGGTTTTCCATTCTCTTCAATATCTGTTTTACTGTGGCGCTGACATACCTGAATCGTAAGATATGGCTCTGCTTTTCTATTTCCATCAGAATTATTTAGTCTGATTCTAGTTTTGACCATTTAATGTAAACTCATGCAGCCTTTGGAAATTCGAAATCTGTTATTGTGGATAAGGATAAAGAGAAAAAGAAAAGGAAGGATTCAGTCTCTAATGAAAGATCAACCACTGAAAGTACTTCAGCCTCTGCAGCTCCAAAGTCTGAAGGTCTTAGACCATATCCTGTGATACTCATATTTTGATTTTGTAATGTCCTTGGCTCTTCTAAATGTAATTACATGATGTTGAGAAATACAAAAAGATCAAATTGGTGATTAGATTGATTATTACAAAATAAAGACATATAAACAAAAATGTCTGTATCTCAGTTGATTTCTTATCAATTATGCGACTTTGTCTTTGCTTTTCATGGATTATGCTTTTCAAGAGTTGTACTATATGAATTTTATGTAAAACTAAATCCAACATGGCTTCCAAAGTATTGAGTTTATGTGAGTTTCACTGAAAAAAAATCTGTAGAATACTCTGTATAATTAAGAAATACTTGTCATTGTCAGACTCATGTCATCGTTTCTTTCTTCGTAGCTTTTCATTCATGATTGTACTGTTTGCATTTGAGTTTTTTCCTTCTTGGTTGTCTTCAATTTAGGCTGACAGACTAATGAATGCAGGTATAGATATGGCCGTCAGAAACAAGTCCGAAGGAAACAATTCTGAAGAGAAGTCAACCAAGAAAAAAGGAATGGTGCTTCCTTTCACACCCTTGTCTCTAGCCTTTGATCACGTGAATTATTATGTTGATATGCCCTCAGTAAGTCAATTCTTTTGAGTTCTATGCTTCCAAGATGTATATAAATATAATATTGCAAGTAATGCAATGAAATTTTACGAACATGCATTTTTGCCAGGAAATGAAAAAGCAAGGAATTGAAGAATCTCGTCTTCAACTTTTGAGAGATGTCAGTGGTGCTTTCAGGCCGGGAATTCTAACAGCGTTAGTTGGTGTTAGTGGTGCTGGGAAGACCACCTTGATGGATGTGTTGGCAGGAAGAAAAACTGGTGGATACATTGAAGGAAGTACAAATATTTCTGGTTATCCAAAAAATCAATCAACTTTTGCTCGCATCAGCGGTTACTGTGAACAAAATGATATCCATTCTCCCCACGTCACTGTTTACGAGTCCCTTCTGTACTCTGCTTGGTTGCGTTTTTCACAAGATATAAGCAAGCAAACAAGAAAGGTACACATTTCATTTTACGAGTCCCTTCTGCACTCTGCTAGTTTACGACACCTTTGTTTACTTTTCACTGTGAGAGGTTGCCTACAATCCGATGATTTTGTTTACCTCTGATTTGAGTTAGTTCAACTAATGATTCTTCTTCCTGTTAGATGTTTGTTGAGGAAGTAATTGAATTGGTCGAGTTGAATCCCTTGAGAGATGCTTTAGTTGGCCTTCCAGGAGTAGATGGTCTGTCAACTGAACAAAGAAAGAGGCTAACTATAGCTGTAGAATTGGTTGCAAATCCATCCATAATCTTCATGGACGAACCCACGTCTGGTCTTGATGCTAGAGCTGCAGCAATTGTGATGCGTACTGTACGAAACACCGTAGATACAGGACGAACAGTTGTCTGCACTATTCACCAACCAAGCATAGATATTTTTGAAGCTTTTGATGAGGTACTTATACATTCAAATATGTCTAAAGAAAAAGATATTTTTGTGCCTTGCCCTTGAGTTATAGAATTTTTTACTTTGTGAGTAGTTTCTCAGCTTCTTGTTCTTAAGCCGCAAAATCATTTTTCCTGTAGCTATTGTTAATGAAGAGAGGAGGACAAGTTATTTATGGCGGACCTCTTGGTCATCATTCTTGCCTGTTAATAGAATATTTTCGAGTAAGTATTTCTGGGTGATACCAAATAGTGCTCATACGTGTTTATGTGATCCTTCAGCAAACCCAGCGTATGGAAACAATTTTTATTTTTATTTTAAATCTCGGAATTGATTATGCCTCTCTTTTTTCAGTCTGTACCCGGGGTTCCAGAGATCGAAGAAGGTTACAATCCTGCTTCGTGGATGCTTGAGATCAGTACTCCTGCTGTTGAAGCTCAACTTAATGTGGACTTTGCTGAAATTTATGCCAACTCTGATTTATACCGGTAAACATAGCACACGAATTCCGTTTTGTTTATTTTCTGGTTTTACTTTTCTAACTAAAATCCCGAATCTCTGTTGCTCTTGCTCTCACTCTCAGGAGGAATCAAGAACTTATCAAACAGATCAGCACTCCACCCCCAGGGTCCAGTGACCTATATTTTCCAACAAAGTATGCCCAATCCTTCATATCTCAGTGCAAAGCTTGCTTCTGGAAGCAATACTTATCTTACTGGAGGCATCCGCAGTACAATGCCAATAGGTTTTTTATGACAACAATTATTGGGATTATATTTGGAGTTATTTTCTGGAAGAAGGCGGAGAAAATGTAAGTTAACTAGTCAATTTTCCAAATAAACATTGACTCAAGATCTTTGTCTTCTCTCCTTTGGTCTTTTATCTTACATCTCATCTTTCTTTAATAGCTCTAAACAACAAGACCTAATGAACTTACTCGGAGCTATGTATTCTGCTGTTTTGTTCCTCGGAGGAACAAATACTTCTGCTGTGCAGTCGGTTGTAGCAGTCGAGAGAACTGTCTTCTATCGTGAAAAGGCAGCTGGAATGTATTCGGCATTACCTTATGCATTTGCTCAGGTAACAGAAACTTAGTATAATGATAATCATCCATACCCAGTTTGTTTGAAAACAAATTGCCTCTTACAATGTAAATTTTTTCTATTTTATTATACACGCAGATGGCAATAGAGATTATTTACGTCAGTATCCAAACTTTCGTATATAGCCTTCTCCTTTACTCCATGATCGGACTCCACTGGCAAGCTGACAAATTCTTTTGGTTCTATTTCTACATATTTATGTGTTTTGTCTACTTCACATTATATGGAATGATGCTTGTGGCACTCACTCCAAGTTACCAGATTGCTGCAATTGTCATGACATTTTTCCTCAGCTTTTGGAATTTGTTCTCCGGCTTCCTTATCTCAAGAACGGTAAGTAAATCCAGAAGTTTGAGAAGTAATATGCAGTATTTGGTGAATGTGGTTCCTATGGGAAAAAAAAAAAAGAAGATCAAAAAGTAAAATGAAATATGAATTTACCTTTTTACAATCAGTCTGATGCATATAAGCTGAGTTATGCTTGTGTCCTTGCTCAGGAAATTACAGTGAATACCTTGCAGAACAAAAGTAATTACATGCTCTTAACTGTTATTAAAAGCTTCTGATTTGTAATTCGTTGCAGTCATATCATGTAAAAAATAAATTAAACAACTTTGTAGGATGCATGCTTTCTCCCAGACAAGTAAATAAAAACAAAGTATTAGAAAATGACTTTACTGAGAAAATAAATCACCAAAAGTAGAACAAATACATCCTGAGTTTATATCATGATTGGAAAATTAATGCGGTGATAAAAATAGAGTTTAAAGACTTGAGATAGTTACATATGTTAAATGGCAGTGTGAAACTTTCATTATGTCTATAATGTACAAAATACCAAGGGTGAAAACAGTAGGAATTGGTTCTGTGCAAGTTATGTATTATATTTTTAGACATTTGATTTCCAAATTTTGAATGCATTCCTAATTTTCTTTTGGTAAACCAACTTTATGCGGGTTAAAAAAGAATTAATTTAAGTAGTTCTTTAAAAGAGATTGTTAATTCATTTGTGATATTGTAATACAAGTTGTTGGAACTGGAATGATTTTAAGCCAAAACTTGCAAAAGACAACCAGTTTTTTTCACTCAATAAGTTTTCCAATCTACATTCTCAGTAGAGCTGTTCAAATGCTTGTTTCTTATCTTTTTCTTGGTTCTAAACCATGACTTGAAGATGTGAACTGCTTTTGGCAAGTTTCTTCACCCAAAATGTCTTACTATTCTTGAATGCTTGATATTTTAGGAAATCCCAATATGGTGGAGGTGGTATTACTGGGGTTCTCCAGTGGCATGGACATTATACGGACTTGTCACATCTCAGGTGGGCGATAAGACGGAACCACTAGAAGTGCCTGGCCTTGGTGATATTCCGTTAAATGATTACCTTAAGATTTTCCAAGGATTTGAACACGACTTCCTCGGAGCAGTTGCTGTTACCCATGTTGCCTGGGCTGTCCTTTTCTGCTTTGTCTTTGCCTACGCTATCAAGTACCTGAACTTCCAAAGGAGATGAGGAAATCTTGAAACTCGGTAGAAATTTGGACACACGTTCTTGTATATTGACCAAGATTAGATAAAGAAACAAATTTATGTATAAGATTTTGAAGCAAATGTCTGACAGAAATTTGTGTAACTTAATATTGGTTTTCAAATAAAGGTTCAACCATGTTCGAATAAAGCTTCTTGTTGGACAGCTATTTTATGTTCCAATTTTTCTTCTCTATTTTAGTCTCAAGTTCTTAAAGTCAAAATCTGTGATCAATCACTGCTGGGTTTATGTGGAAACTGGAACCAAAATTAAGTTATTCATTTGGCGGGTTTTTAATGACTCGTTGCCTACTCACCTTAATTAGCATGAGGCAGTTGATTCAGGATGGCAAGTACTTTCGCTCTGGGGAGCAGGACACAGCAGTCCATGTGCTGTTTCAGTGTGATGGGGTGAAATTCGTCTGGAAGCAGATGGGATGGTGCAGCTTTTAAACCATTTTCTTTGGCAGACAATACTTGAGGAATTCTGATGGGGTTAGATAAGGGCTGTTCTCAGTCGTAGCTGGAATTTCTTTGTTGAGCCATGTGGGTTATACGAGGGAAGCGAAATAGGATGATCTTTGGGGACAGGCAAGGAAGGCGGGGGGTGTTGGCGGAGCAGGCAGTGAACTTGTGTATGGAGTGGATGGGTAGAGTTAGATGGGGCCGTGGGGGTGGGGAGGAAGGAAGATGGGAGGCTTAGAAGGAGGGGGTGCTAAAGTGGAACAGAATGCAGCTATCCGTTCAGGGGAGGTGTGGATCGGGATGGGAGCAGTGATTGGGGATGATAGGGGTGTGGTGCTGGTGGTGTCTCAGTCGTGGTACATGAAGGGTAGTTTTTGTTGGGAATTTACTTAATCATGCACAACGAAAATATAACAATTTTCAATTCCCACCAAAGA
>OU503039.1:28968637-29004354 GCA_912172775.2 Fraxinus pennsylvanica | reverse complement strand
ATTGAAAAGATTTAAATCTACGGATTCTATTATTTAATATAATTTCAATAGAAAAGCAATATAAATAAATAATAGATCTTGCCATAATTAAAAGCATCAAACATATGAAAAGTGTTTATAACCTAAATCGATTGGGTCTAGGGCATAACACTTACAGTTTTTTGGTGAAGGTGGCGGAGTTTTAGCCATAGATGAATGGGAGTTTTTTGTTGGAGGTGGCGGAGTTTTAGCCATCTGTGAGGGTTTTATTCTTGCCCAGCAGACTGAACTCTGCAACTATGGCGGAATGCCATTCCTTGCGGGTGGTTCAAAGCTTGCAGCACGTGCACAGTTTGGCACCTAAGCAGAGGTCCTATATGATGTCTTCTTCCTTCTTGGTAACATGGATTGTGTTCTGTGCCGTTATGTTTCTAAAGACAGGAACAAAGTGGTCCATGAACTTGCATCTTAAGCTTTTCATGTCATTGATGTAATCTTGTTGGACAATTTGTATGCCGGTTTTTCTTTCTATAGCAATTTGTGGCGATATTTCGTAATGTGATTGGCCATTTGGAGATCACAAAGAAAACAAAATGACAAGATTTTTCAGCTTCATATCCTTTCTTAATACTACCTACCCATTGTAGTTGTAACATCTTGTGATTGGTCATGGGATTTTGATAATAGGAGCTGTCTGTAATATATTTTGTGTTAATATATCTTGTGTTACAGAAATGGCATATCTAAACAGTTGACATATAGAGACAAAAACCTGAATATTTCAGAACCAGTTTTGTTCATTGATATTGTCGGAAGTTGACAAAACATAGAATATAGACGACTTTCTGATACCATTTTTGGGAACTGAATTCATGTCCTCTTTCAGACATTTCCCTATATATTTTGGCTCCAAAAAGTATCCATCAGCCACCTGCAATCCATGTTCGGTTTCCAATTCTTCCATCGACACTCTTTCCATTAAACAAGAACTTGTTCTTCCTGTCACCTGCCTGGTGACGAATTTTCTGGAGCTATTAATCATATTTTTAACTAATGGCGGCTCCCGTGACAGGAGATGACTTGGCGAGGTCTATGAGTCGGAGGGGGAGCTTTGCATCAGCCAGCATGAAAGGCTGGGCTTCTGCCAGTATCCGGGAGGCGTTGGTGGCTCCAGGAGGCTATGTTTTCCAAAAAAGTGGGAGACGTGACGATGAGGAGGAGCTTAAGTGGGCTGCCATTGAAAGGCTTCCTACTTATGCTCGTATGAAGAAGGGAATTATGAACAAGGTTTTGGACAATGGAACAATTGTCCGTGAAGAAGTTGATCTTTCCCATCTTGGCATGCATGACAAGAAGCAACTCATGGAGAGTATGCTAAAAGCTTTCGAAGATGATAATGAGAATTTACTGCTGAGGCTCCGAGAACGAATTGATAGGTATCGATAATTTCAATTATGAGTATTGAACATCACAGATCAAGTCCTAATCCCTACTTACAAAAGGTCTTACTATCAAAATAATAATCATAAAACTATTTGTACAGGGTTGGGATCAGCATTCCTCAATGTGTAGTCAGGTTTGAGCATTTATCTATAGAAGGAGATGCATTCTGTGGAAGCAGAGCCCTTCCAACTTTGCTGAATTCAACTATCAATGCATTCGAGGTAATTTGCTTCGTGCCATGAATTATTAAGAGATTAATCTAATTTTTTCTATTATGACAAGATTTCCAGTTGAAGATGTATTTTCTGCTGTCAATGATTTTTGTCTTGTCATTTTGTTTAACATTGTGAATAGGGGATTCTTGGTTTTCTGAAGATTTTTCCACCTAAGAAAAAAGCTGTCAAAATACTAGACGATGTCTCTGGAATAGTGAAACCGTCAAGGTAAGTGTTGAAGACTAGATTTAGATAAATAATTGTTTAGAGTAGGCAATTTTTGTGAATTCAAATCTCACTACCAATCATTTGTGATTATGGTTCTCATGTCAAGCCTTTGATGAGTAAATATATCCGTCCTGCACATAAGACGAGCATGTTAAAGATGAAATTTTAAAAAATGAACTTGTCCCTAACGGTCTAAATTTTTAGACGAGATAGTTCAATAATACGCTGCATAGGAAGTTTAAAAATTTAATCCATCTCTTCCAGTATTTGCATTAATGTGTAATATTCAGGATGACACTACTTCTGGGACCTCCAAGCTCTGGGAAGACTACTTTGCTGAAGGCACTTGCAGGAAAGTTAGAGGAAGAACTCAGGGTGTGTCATTTTGTAATTTTAGACTTACTTTTTCACATCATCGAATTCTGAGCATTTCTTGATCCTTAGATTTAAACTGCAATTAATTTTCTTATTCTTTTTCTGCTTCGGACATTAGGTAACCGGGAAAATCACTTGCTGTGGCCATGAATTGAGGGAGTTCATTCCTCAGAGAACTTGTGCTTACATAAGCCAGCATGATCTTCATCACGGTGAGATGACTGTTAGGGAAACCATGGATTTTTCAGGGCGTTGTTTTGGAGTTGGTGCAAGATATGAACTGCTTGCTGAGTTGTCAAGAAGAGAAAAAAGTGCCGGAATTAAGCCGGACCCTGAGATTGATGCTTTCATGAAAGCCATTGCAATTGCTGGCCAAAAGAGTAGCGTGGTCACAGACTATGTGCTCAAGGTTTGTTTTCTTGTCTGTAATTTATATGATTTATTTAGCGAATGAACTCTACATATCAAACTATGTTATGTGGATTTGTGCAACAGATAATTGGACTGGATATTTGTGCTGATACAATGGTGGGTGATGACATGAGAAGGGGTATTTCTGGAGGACAGAAGAAGCGTGTAACGACTGGTATGTAAAACAGTGGTCGAGGTTTTGAGGTTTCTTTATAATTGGCCATTCGGAAATGCTAATGAAGATGGTCTGTTTCGTTTTTCTCAATGCAGGAGAAATGTTGGTTGGCCCTGCAAAAGTTTTCTATATGGATGAAATCTCGACTGGTCTCGACAGTTCCACCACATTTCAAATCGTCAAGTACATGAGACAAATGGTTCATATAATGGATCTAACCATGATAATCTCTCTTCTCCAACCTGCCCCTGAAACTTTTGATCTTTTTGATGACATTATCTTGCTTTCAGAAGGAAAAATTGTATATCAAGGTCCTCGTGAGCAAGTTCTTGACTTTTTTGAGAGCGTAGGATTCAAATGTCCAGAAAGGAAAGGAGTCGCAGATTTTCTCCAAGAGGTTACTTCCAAGAAGGACCAAGAACAGTATTGGTCGAGGAAAAATGAACCTTACCATTACATATCAGTATCCGACTTTGTTAATCACTTTGAGTCTTTCTACATAGGGCAGAAACTTTTCAGTGAACTCAGTGTCCCTTATGACAAGAGTAAAACCCATCCAGCTGCATTGGTGAAGGAGAAGTATGGTATCTCGAACAAAGATCTTTTCAAAGCCTGTTTTGAAAGGGAGTGGTTATTGATGAAACGCAACTCATTTGTGTACATTTTTAAGACTACACAAATTACAATTATGGCTCTATTTACTTTCACTGTGTTCTTTAGAACACAGATGAAGTACGGAGAGATAGACGATGGGGGTAAATTCTATGGGGCACTTTTCTTCAGCCTTATTAACGTGATGTTCAATGGGATGGCTGAGCTTGCAATGACCATATTTAGGCTTCCCGTGTTCTTCAAACAACGGGATGCCCTATTTTACCCTGCCTGGGCTTTTGCTCTACCAATTTGGCTCCTCAGGATTCCAATCTCTCTCATGGAGTCAGGAATATGGATCATTCTCACGTATTACACTGTTGGATTTGCTCCTGCTGCTAGCAGGTAAAAGTGTGAATACTTCTCTTTGATCATAGCATACTGCAACATATTCATAGGTTGTGTCCTTTGTTGGAAAAATTTTTAATGATCTATAAATAAATTAATATGTTCCTAAATCGAAATTCCAGGTTCTTTCGCCAATTCTTGGCATTTGTTGGTATCCATCAGATGGCCTTGGGTCTCTTCCGTTTTATTGCAGCCCTTGGAAGAACACAAGTTGTTGCAAATACTCTAGGAACCTTCACCCTGTTGTTGGTTTTTGTCCTTGGTGGATTTATCATTGACAAAGGTTAGCAATTGTATCTTCTACTATCCAGTATCCATATACTATTACAAAATAATGATGCTGTTGAACTCCAAATATAGCCAAAATGTGAAGTCTAAAAAGTCAATCTTTAATCTTTTTTTTTTTCCTTCAGATGACCTTCAGCCATGGATGAAATGGGCCTATTATCTTTCTCCAATGTCATACGGACAAAATGCAATCGTTCTAGTAGAATTTCTCGACCAAAGATGGTCCACAGTAAGCTTAACTAATAGTTTGCAGACTCTCTCTCTGTATTCCGGGGTTTATACTTCTTTCTTAATTCTTATCATTTGATATTCTTAGTGAGTTTATTATCTGTTTTTTCAGCCAAATGATGATACCAGATTTCATGGAAGTACAGCTGGTCTTGAACTTCTAGCAGGCAGGGGGATGTTCACAGAAGAACATTGGTATTGGATCTGCGTTATCGCGCTTTTTGGATTTTCTCTTTTCTTCAATCTCTGCTTTGTCGCAGCACTGACATTCTTAAAACGTAAGATATTAGTTTTTCCGTATTGATCAGTTACTGTTCTCAAGAAACTGAATTAATTTTCTACTACATTTTAAATCTTAAAATGATAACCTGAAATCGAGTTTTAACTGTTTTCTAAAACTTGAATGCAGCATTGGGAGATTCCAAATCTGTTAATTCAATCTCGGAAGGTGAAAGTAAGAAAAAAAAGCTGCCATTCTCTAATGGGAAGGTGGCAACAGATAGGAGCTCAGCCTCTACAGGTCTGGGCGTTTGGAATTGGAACTCATCTTCATTATCTTAATTAGAACTACTTGGATTTTTGGAATGAGAAGAGTGCACAATTTCCATAATTCTCATTAATTATAAAATCTGTTGTTTATGCAGGGAAAAACACACCCGAACAAGAAAATGTAAATGATTCAGTCAGTGCAACTAATAAACGAGGAATGGTGCTCCCGTTCATGCCCTTATCACTGTCATTCGATCACGTAAATTACTACGTTGATATGCCAGCGGTGAGTAACTGATCTGTCGATCATGTCCTCTTTTTCTAGGAGTAATTATCAATCAGAAAACGTATTCTATTAGTTGTTTTTGGGATGATTATCAGGAAATGAAAAGCCAAGGAGTTGAGGAGACACGGCTCCAATTGTTGCGAGATGTCAGTGGTGCTTTTAGGCCTGGTGTTTTGACAGCATTGATGGGGGTCAGTGGCGCTGGAAAAACCACTTTGATGGATGTTTTAGCTGGAAGAAAAACTGGTGGATACATCGAAGGGGACATCAGAATATCTGGTTACCTGAAGAATCAAGTGACATTTGCACGCGTTAGTGGCTACTGTGAACAGAATGACATTCACTCTCCACATGTTACCGTTGAGGAGTCTCTCCTGTATTCGGCCTGGCTACGTCTTCCAGCAGATGTAAAAAATGAAACAAGGCAGGCAAGTTTTTTCTTATCTGTCCGACGTTATGATACTGAACTTTAATCTACCAATTAAGAATTGACACATCTATGTATTGATTTCAGATGTTTGTCGAGGAAGTGATGGAGTTAGTTGAGTTGAACTCATTGAAGGGTTCACTGGTTGGCCTTCCAGGAGTAGATGGTTTATCAACTGAACAGAGAAAGAGGCTCACCATTGCTGTCGAATTAGTTGCAAACCCTTCAATTATTTTCATGGACGAACCAACATCAGGCCTGGATGCTCGAGCTGCTGCAATTGTGATGCGTGCTGTCAGGAATACAGTGGACACGGGGAGAACAGTAGTATGCACAATTCACCAACCAAGCATCGACATTTTTGAATCGTTTGATGAGGTATTTCCTGTTTTGAGTTTTTGATCCTTAAAACCTGCCAATGAAATCTCAAGGTAGCACTCAATACTGTTTGTGAACTAAATACGTTTTTCCACGTAGCTATTTCTGATGAAGAGAGGAGGACAAGTTACTTATGCTGGACCCCTTGGAAGAAATTCTCAGCTCCTAGTAGAATACTTCGAAGTGAGTGGCATCTCCATTTGTAAAACATGATCATGAATTCATAGTTTATTTCAATAGTCTTATATGCAATCTCATTACTGCAGTGTGTTCCGGGTGTTCCTAAAATCAAAGATGGATACAATCCTGCTACATGGATGCTAGAAGTAAGTTCTGCAGCAGTGGAAACTCAACTCGACATGAATTTTGCAGAGATTTACTCCAACTCTGATCTGTATCGGTATGTGAAAAGTATAAGATAATGTCAATCTATTTCAATCATTTTGTTTTATCGTTCCATATCCAGAAATTACATCATAACGGAGTCCATCTCATTCTATGCATATCGCAGGAGGAATCAAGAACTGAATGCAGAGCTAAGCATTCCAGCACCGGGATCACAAGACCTGTACTTCCCCACAAAATACTCCCAACCCTTCCTTACTCAATTTACGGCCTGTTTTTGGAAACAGCACTGGTCTTACTGGAGGAATCCACAGTACAATGTCATCAGATTCTTTATGACAATTGTCATTGGAATCATCTTTGGAGTAATTTTTTGGAATAAAGGAGATAAAATGTAAGTCCTAGGTCTTAGACTCTTATAGCACTTTTGGTAAAGATGATTGGATAGCATTAGACAAGATAAAAAAGCTAAAATCTTGTTCATTATACAGTCCGGTAAATATTGCGTACCAAACATGCACTTGGTGAATTCTGCAGCTATTTCCTTGAAATTATAAACATATGTTAAACGAACTGCCATTTTCAACAGTCACAAACAGCAAGACCTATCAAATCTTCTTGGCGCTATGTATGCTGCTGTTCTGTTCCTTGGAGGAACAAATACTTCTGCAGTTCAGTCTGTGGTGGCAGTTGAAAGAACAGTATTTTATCGTGAAAGAGCAGCCGGGATGTTTTCAGCTTTGCCTTATGCATTTGCTCAGGTAAAGAAACCGGAATATATTTATCTTCAAATCAATTTATATTTTCTCAATTGTGAATAAAATTTCTCAATATCGTCATAACGTGCTACTGAATAATCTCTTTTTTTTTTTCATAGGTGGCTGTAGAAACAATTTATGTAGCCATCCAGACCTTTGTTTACAGCCTTCTCCTTTACTCGATGATCGGATTTGAGTGGCAAGCAGACAAGTTCTTATGGTTCTATTACTATGTTTTCATGTGCTTTGTCTACTTCACACTCTATGGAATGATGCTTGTAGCCCTTACCCCAAGTTACCAAATAGCTGCAATTGTCATGTCATTCTTCCTCAGCTTCTGGAACCTGTTTTCAGGTTTCCTCATTCCCCGAATGGTAAATATACTCACTCTTCGAACAATACAGTTGCATTTTTTCAAATTTTGACAAATATATATTTGCAATTCTCAACCTGTTATAACCCTTCTTCTTTATCCCAGAAATAAGATGACTCTGGTTTAAGATTTATCTTATTGAATGAATCTAATTCTATATAAAATCTTACCACTTGCAGCAAATTCCAGTATGGTGGAGGTGGTACTACTGGGGTTCTCCAGTGGCATGGACCATCTATGGGCTTGTAACATCACAAGTTGGGGACAAAACGGACAATGTTCATGTACCCAAACATGGTGACATCCAAGTAAAGGACTACCTTAAACAGTTTCTAGGTTATGAATCCGACTTCCTAGGATATGTTGCTTTGGCACATGTTGGTTGGGCACTTCTTTTTTTCTCTGTCTTTGTATATGGCATCAAAGTGTTGAACTTCCAGAGAAGATGAAGAGGACAAGAATTCAAGAAAAAATTGGTATGCACGGTTATGGATAAATATCCTGAGAAGGCAAATTAAATTTGCATGCGTTCATTTTTATTTTTGGTAATAATTTTTACTTCATTTACATTTTTGCTAAGAAATGAATGTATATAATGTAATTTGATTGTTCTTCAAATTAAATAAAAAATATTGTTGGATTTCTTCTTGCCCTAATTTGCTTCTACCCTTTGCAATTCTTGAAGTGTATCTTGGTATTTTTTTTTTATCAAGTAAATAAATTGTATTGATCAAAATTGTGCGTACAACTACTCCAGACATTCCCCGACTTACATAACTAGTGTTACAATCAGTCTAATGACCCAAACAAAGATTGAAAATCAATCAATCAAAACTACTTCGTCTACACATATAGGTTAGCTAATGCCTTAGAACTAAATCCATCGCTTGAGTCAATTGGATTATGTTAGGCAGCTTTCATTTTTGGCAGCAAGAATTTGCCAAAAAAAAAAAAAAGGGGGTTTCAAATACTGCAAGAAGGCAGTCAACAATGCTGGAGTACTGCAGGGCACATTTTATTTCCCAATCAAGTAAAAACCAGCTAACCATGAGCTCTTTAATAGCAAAACAAGCTGTTGGCTGGTTTGAAACAATCTGCTTTCACACACACTGCTTTCCCAGAATTTCAACAATCTGCCTTTCTAGGATTAAGGCACGTGCAGCCATTTACTACCTTCACCTGTCACCATGTTAGTCAAACAAAGTAGAATGCAAGAGACGGCATAATATAAGTAGTAGTGGCTAGATAAAGCTGGAAATGGTAGTTGAACAATTCAAAATTCAAGTCCAAGTTTGTTACATGAATGACTTGATTCGAACTTAACTTGGGGAAGGTATATTAGAATCTCATATTTGGCTCAATTCAGAAGCCCATTTTCCATTTCATTGATGATTGAATTTATACATGAATGTAAGGAATAAAAACAATTATGATGACTGGAGAGAAAATATAACAATTTCTTCTACTGTTACTACTCAGCATTCTGCATTCTGTACAATTATGCTACGGTTCAGCTGCTATATTTGTTGATGATGTGTCTATTTCTTCTTTTGATGAGGTGGCAGAATGCTCTGTGTTGATACGCCCCCTCGAGTCCAAGGGAGTGTCAACGACATTGAGACTCGACTTGAGTCTGAAGAACCTGTCAGCTACCAATGGTTTTGTAAGTACATCTGCTAGTTGGTCTTTTGAGCTTATGAAGGCAATGGTCAGGGACTTGGCTGCTACCCGGTCTCTAACAAAATGAAAATCAATGTCTACATGTTTGGTCCGTGAATGATAAACAGGATTAGCAGCAAGATAGGTGGCCCCAATGTTATCATACCATAGTGTTGGAGCCTTTGACAAGGGTAGTCCAAGTTCTGAGATTAAGGATTGAAGCCAAATGATCTCAGTAACAGAGGTAGCCATAGCTTTGTACTCAGCTTCTATACTGGACCGAGCCACTATTTTCTGTTTTTTTGAGCTCCAAGAGACCATGATTGATGGTTCCTTTCAAGTAGCGTAAAATTCGTTTGACTGCAGTCCAATGGGGCAACTTAGGTGTGTGCATGAATTGACACATCTTGTTGTGGACAAATAATTTACCTCCAATCCAAGAAAGTATGACAGGACCCCTAAGTCTTTAACAGGAAATGTTGTACTTAAATCCCGAACAAAGGCATCAATGGCAGAGGCCTTAGAGGCTGTGATGATAAAATCATCAACATACACAAGGAGATAAATGTACAAATCACCAGAGTTAAGAACAAATAAGGATGCATTAGCTTTTGAAGCAATAAATCCATAGGAAAGCAGCCATGAACTGAGTTGGGCAAACCATGCTCTAAGGGCCTGTTTCAGACCATAAAGTGCTTTATGCAGTTTACACACATGCGTAGGGAACATGGGGTTGATAAATCCTTGGGGCTGTTGCATGTATACCTGGTCATGAAGAGTTCCGTGAAGGAATGCGTTTTGAATGTCAACTTGTCAAAGTGAATACCCTCAAGCAGCAGCAATGGAGAGTATGAGGCGAACGGTGGGGGCCTTGACCACATGACTGAAGGTTTCTTCAAAATCCAGGCCCTGTTGCTGGTGGTAACCCTTAGCTACGAGACGTGCTTTCCTTCGTTCAATAGATCCATCCGCCTATAATTTAGTCTTGTAGACCAATCTGCAACCAAGTACATTAAGAGAGGCATCAAATGGAACCAAGGACCAGGTTTCATTCTAAATCAGGGCATCATATTCCTGTTGCATGGCATGTTGCCATTCAGAGTGCTTGCGAGCTATAAAGTAAGAGCTGGGAATTTCAGGAACGGGAACAATGGTGCTAAAACAAGCTCGATAAGGATGTGGGATGGTACCATCCATACGAACACGAGGACGTGAGGAGTTAATGTGTGAACAGGTCATTATAAGAGAACGAGGAGGGAGGACAATGGGGTTTTCAGAGGAATTGAGAGTTGCAGAGTTAGGTATTTGAGAGGGATTGGGAATTTCAGAGGTATCAGGTGGGGAAGAGGCTGTCAAAGGCTGATTAGGGGTTCGGCTTGGGCCTGGGCCAAGAATTGATTGAGGAAAAAGTGGAAGGTAAACTTGTGAAGGAATAGGTGTACTGGGCTGGGAGTTGGACTCAAAATTCGGTGAACTAGCGGACTGCGAGAAAGGGAATGAGGTCTTATGAAAGAGGACATCACGGGAAAAGTAAAGTCTGTGGGTTTTCTTGTCCAGACATTTATATCCCTTATGAGCACCGCTATACCCAAGAAAAAGACAAGGAGATGAACGATAATTAAATTTATGTTGGTTATACGGACGAAGATTAGAAAAACAAAGGCAACCAAACACTTTGAGAAATTCATAATCAGGGTGTCGTTTGTAAACATGGAAAAATAGAGATGTATTTTGAGTATTTTTTGATGGTAATCGATTGATAAGATCGACGGCTGTTTCAAAAGCTTCGGCCCAAAAATGAGAGGGGAGATTGGCATGGGCCAATAGTGCAAGCCCAGTTTCAACGATGTATCTATGTTTTCGTTCCACTAGCCCATTTTGTTGGTGGGTATGTGGACACGAGAATTGGTGATTAATACCAATTTTTTGACATAAGGGGGGTTAAGGGTTTAAATTCTCCACCACCGTCCGTTTGTAAGGTAATAAGCTTTGTATTAAATAAACGCTCAATTAAAGATAAGAAAATAGGGAAAATTTGAGCAACATCAGACTTGTATTTTAAGGGATAAAACCAGGTAAACTTAGTAAATTTGTCTACAAATGAAAGGTAATATTTGAAACCTAATCTAGAAGGAAATGGAGTTGGGCCCCAAATGTCTGCACACACAAGCTCTAAAGGCTTAGTAGCCTCAACCCGAGAGGATGAGAAGCCCAATTGGTGAAGTTTATCCAAGGGACAGTCAACACAGGAGAAGGCTGAGGCGGTGGGGAGTAACTTCAAGCAGTTGGTGCGCAGGAGATTGGAGACAACGGACTGATGAGGATGACCAAGGCGAAAGTGCCACTGAGCCATGGAGGTACGTTCACCAATGTTAGCAGATGGGGAGGAGGTAGAAGGGGACGGAGATGCAGGAATGGTGGGGAAAACGTACAGCCCATTACTGACCGGTCCTGTGAGGAGGGAGATCCCAGTCTTGGTATCCTTTACAGTAAAGAAATCAGAGTGAAATTCAAAAAAGCATAGATTATCACGGCAAAATTGAGAGACAGAAATGAGATTTTTGGTTATTCTAGGAACATGAAGAAGATTTCGAAGTAAAAAAGAAGAGAAATGAGTTGAGAGAGAGGAATCACCCGTGTAATGAATAGACAGACCCGAACCATCTCATACGTGAATCTGATCAGGACCACTGTAAGGTTCAGATGATAGGTTGAGATGAGAGAAGTCATTGGTGATGTGGTGGGTTGCGCCTGAATCTGGGTACCAGGTTGAGGCTGGGTCATTGTTGGAGCTGGTGAAATTAGCTGAAAAAGTGGGAGGAGCGGCATTTTGGTCGTTGTGATCAAATCGATATCGACATTGCAGGGCTTCATGTCCATATATTTTGCAAACTTGATAAGTAGGGCAATTATTGAAGGACCCATTTGAGAATGGAGCAGCAGATCTATTGCGGCCACCATGGTTTGAATATGGCGGTCTGCCACGCCATTTCCATTTTGCCCATGACGAGCTCCTCTATAGTTGCCCCTTATTCGTCCACTAGACTCTGTAAAATTGGCAGAGGGCTCCCTGGAGAGTATACTCCGTGAGGAATGAGAGAGACGACTTTCATGTATAAGGAGCAATTGATAAAGTTCAGTAGAGGATATGGGTTCTGCCTGTGTATTAATAGATGTGACAAATGTGTCATATGCAGGACCACGTCCGGTGAGAAGGTAAGTCACAAAGTCTGGCTCAAGGAGGGGATTACCAGTGGTAGCAAGAATATTAGCAAGAGTTCTAACCTTCCCAAAGTAGTCGGTGATGGATTGTTCACCACGGGAAAGATTGGCTAACTGGAAACGTACTTGGAACTGCTTTGCCTGAGATTGAGAGGAGAACAGGGAGTGAAGGGCCTACCATAAAGCACGAGAATTTTTGGAAGAAAGAACATGGTCGAGTACTGTTTCAGAGATGGAAGAAAAAAGGATACTAGGAACTAATTTGTCTGTTTTCTTCCAAGAGGCAAAGGCTGGATTAGGGGAGAACACATTAGCATCGGTAGTGGTAATGGTTTCGGGTGGAGTGGGAAGTGTGCCATCGACGTATTGATATAGATCCTAACCTTGGAGGTAAGCTGTAATCTGAACTTTCCAAAGTGGGAAATTATCGGTAGTGAGCTTAGTGGTGATGAGATGAGAGAAGGATGACATAGCAGAGGTATTAGGAGAGAAAATGGAAGGGGATAAGATCATAGATGGTCTAGACGCTCTGATACCATAATAGAATCTCATATTTGGCTGAATTCAGAAGCCCATTTTCCATTTCATTGATGATTGAATTTATACATAAATGTAAGGAATAAAAACAGTTATGATGACTGGAGAGAAAATATAACAATTTCTTCTACTGTCACTACTCAGCATTCTGTACAATTATGCTACGGTTCAGCTACTATATTTGTTGATGATGTGTCTATTTCTTCTTTTGATGAGGTGGCAGAGTGCTATGTGTTGATAAGAAATCTGCCAACAAATCAAACCTGAAACTTGAGCATAACTTCCGGACATCCAAGGAATCGTGATGAGTAAAGCACAAAAGCTATTGGCCAGGCTTCAAGAAGTTAAGCTGGATTCGAACTTAGACCGAGGCCAGGAAAAAATTCGAACAAGAAGTGAAGAAATCTGCCAACAAGCTGAAACTGTGACGAAACTGATCACCCTGGACTGGACGAACTGAAAGAATCTTTAACTTATCAATACTTAAAACCAATAGCAAAGTCCATATCAATGCTAGAATCAAGAGGACCGCGTATAAGAAGAGCAGTATGTAGGATGGACAAACCAAAACTGATATTCCCAGGCGGGTATGCTGTTGTTTAAGCTGGAATCTATGACTTAAAAGTCAGCTTTTGATAAATATTGCTGGAAACAAGCCTTAAATGCTGGAAACCCAAACTTGGACGAACCAAAATGCAACTTTTGGCTGAAAAAATGAACAAGCTGGACAGCAAGCAAGCTGTTGAATAAATTCTATTACGTGAGCTTCCATCTTATTGCGAAATGGGAAAATTTCATAACTAAGAGCTTAAATTTTACCCATTTCAAATTTAAGAGATAAGGTTTAAAATTTCAAATTTCAGATTTTTTAAGGTTTAAAATTTTAAATCTCAGATTTTTTTTAAATATTATTTATAAATTAATTAATTAAACATATATTTTATTAATTAAATATATTAAGGTCACAATTCCATATAATTTGGTCACAAATTTTATATAATCGATCACAAATCACAATTTTTATATGTCACAAATTATTTTACGGTCACAATTCAAAAGAATTTATAAGTCACAATTTGTTCATTGGTCACAAATCAAAAATTTATATGTCACAATTTATTCATCGGTCACAAATCTATCAAATTAATAAGTCACATATTATTCATTGGTCACAAATCACAAATTTTATGTCACAAATTATTTTACGGTCACAATTCAAAAATTCCATATGTCACAATTTGTTCATCGATCATAAATCAAAAATTTATACGTCGCAATTTATTTATCGGTCACAAAGTGTTTAGAAGTTATAGTTCATTTATCGGCCACAAATTATAAATTTATAAGTTACAATTTATTTAAGGGTCGCAATTTGTCAAATTAATTGGTCACAAGTTATTTCTCAGTCACAACTTAGTAACTTGTGAGTCACAATCGCATTTTTAGGCCACATATTATATATTGGTCACAAATTACTCAACATATTGGTTACAATCAACCAACTTATTGGTGGCAAACCCTATTGGTCCCACTCGACTATCGCTGCCACCAACACCACGATGTCGTCGCCACCTCCTATACCATAATTGTTTAGGACCACTACCCCACCACTGCCAACAATGCCAGATCCACTACCATAACACGCCAAAGTCCACCTGCATCCGCCAAGGCCACCACCACATGAACAGCCACAAACACGACGACGCCACCGCCAACGCTCAACTTCAAAACCACCATCTCAATTCAAAACCAACATGTCACCACCAACAAACCACCACCGTCGCCGCCCGCACCACCATCGCCACCCGCACCACCACCATCTTTATACATTCAACATCACGGCCAACAAAAGCAGCACCACTACCTTTGGCACCAAAAATCACAACCACCATATCCATTACACTAAAACCACCACACCCACCAAAAAATCCCCAAATCTGTTGCCGTCGTGCCGCCATCACTACCACCGCCTTGTCAAATCCATAGCAAATTGCAGTCCACAACCACGGCATCGCCGCCACTACGCGCAGCGGTATTGCAAGCATGTAGTAGAGTCGCATGGCTTGTAGTGATACTACCGCATTGAGGTACCACTGCTGCCGCCACTTGGAGGTCGCACGGTACCGTTGCACAAGGAGCAGATCGGCACAACGGTTCTACTGTGCCACATGGGTAGAGAGAGGAACAAAGAGAGAAGGTGGAGAGCTGGTGATAAATAAATTAAGGTTGGGTGTAAAATTGGGATGAGAAATAGACGGGGTGGGGTGGGATTTGGGGGTTGGTTTGTAGATAAATATAATTTTATAATATTATTATTATTAATTAAAAAATAATTATCATCTGATTTTTGAATAAACAAAACAGAGGCTACTATTTGTTTTGCTTCTCTTTTTCCCATGAATCCATGCATACATGTGAATAATTTCTATAGAACATAACAATTGATGTTATCCTCCATTCAGTCTGTGTACATATATTTGTGAATATATGTTATAGAACAAAATCAATTGATTCAATCATCCCTCCCTCCCTCTGTGTGTATTTAAGTTGAAGCTATGTATGTATAATGATGCATGTATTTTTCTCCGGTGATTTGTGTGCATGTATTTTTCTTTGGGAACTCGCGAGCGGAAGCACCCCACTCATTTTAGGGATGCAGCGGACGCTGCAGTCTACAGTGTTGGCTACTATCTGCAACAACGTATGACGCTATTGCAGATGCAGCTTGCAGCTGCGAAGGCGGGCTGCCGTCGCGGGGATGGTGGTTGGGCCAGGTGGCGGCGCCACTATGAAGGAGAATAGTCTAGGGTTTTGCCAAAACGGTTTGATTGGATTTTGGTTTTGGTACTGTTCAATTAATTTGGGGATGAGGGCTTCTCCTGCAATTTGTGAATTTTTGGGGGCCTCTCCTGCAATTAAAGCAAAGGGTCATTTTGTAATTTGAGGATAAGAACCTATTTTGTAATTTTGAATTTTGAGGCCCTTTTCATAATTTTAAATTTAGGGTCAAGTTTGCAATTTTGAAATATTGAATTTGAATTTTTTAAAATGGGAATTTTTAAATTTTATCCAAATATATTTCAATTTCGACCTAAAATTAAAATTATATTCAAAATTGCTGACTTTATATTTTTGTTGAAATAATTAAATATCGTTATTATTTGTCTACTTAAATTTTATTTTCATATTTTAAAATTTAGTTTCCAATTTCGTCTCACAATCTCGCATGAATTTTGCTTTTCGTTGGCTGATGATTGTGATTATTATTATTATTGAATTTTTCGTGAACTTCAAGTCTGTCTTAATGCTCCCATTAAAAGAAATATTTTGAAATAAAAGTGGGTGATAGCTACCAAAGTGGCACGCTCATTTTTATTTATTTGGTTTTCTTCAAAAAAAAAAAAAAATAGGACATTAGCATCGTAATTTTGAATTATTGCATATAGTATTTTGTCCAAATGTGTTATTATATGTGATATTTTTTTTTAGAAATTGGCATAAGACAGTTAACGAGTTTATTTGGTCTAGAAATCTCCTTCTGCCTAAAGGTGTTGGTGTTACAAAAATTAATTTGTTTTGTTGACTAACTTTATTATGTGTTTTAAGTTTACCTTACAGCGTGTTATATTGTCAGCCCAAATGTGACTTTATAATTATGCATCTAGGCTCTTACCGTAATAATGTCCATTTGATTTTGACTTTAATTACGGACCATCTAATTAGTAGCCCATGTTAATTAGATGAATATGTTATCATCCATTGTCTGCATGCACTATGTTTGATGATATTAAATATGTTATTTTATGTTTACACAGTTTTAAATGACTTAGCTCTTTCGAGTCAATTGTATGCTATTGAAACCTTGACTAGGAATAATTATGTGAAATGGAAACGAGACGTAGAAATAGCACTTGATCTTTTGGGGTTGGATTTTGCAATGGAAAAGCAGCTTTCGAAACCCACATATAAAAGCGATCTTGAATATCTAACTGAGTATGAAAAGTGGGAAAGGGCTAATAAACTTNTGATGGTACAAGTTGAGTTATGGAGCACGTTATGAAGATGATTAATATATCTTCTAAATTAAATGCTCTAAAGATTCTCATTGCTGAGCCTTTCCTGGCTGTCATGTTCTGAATAGTCTTCCGAGCTAGTTTAATCAGCTAAAGGTTGCTTATAATGCTCAAAGAGATAAATGAGATTTGAATAACTTTATTGTTGTATGTGTCCAAGAGGAGTATAGGTTGAGGCGTGAAAATGTCGGAACTGTGCAATTATCTTTTCAGCCACCACAAAACAAGGGGTCTTCTCATAACCATAAGTCTAAGTTCCACAAGGGCAACAAGTCACACCGTAATCAGCAGAATAAAAATTTTGGAGGTCGAACTTCTGGTGGTCCCAAATGAACAATAAAGAAAAATGATCAATGCAAGTTTTACAAAAAGAAGGGTCACTGACTGAAAGATTGTTTTAAGTTTAAGACTTAGCTGGAGAAGAAGAAAAGTTCCGTAGGTATCTCATTGGCTTTAGTTTGTTATGAGTCTTCTTTTGTAGATGTTCCTTAGAATTCTTGGTAGATAGACTCGGGAGCCAGTATTCATATTGCGAATTCCTTGCAGGGGTTCACAAGCAAATGGAGGCCAAGTGAGAATGAAGTAAGCATGTGCGTTGGGAATTGAGTTCAAGTGAAGGTTGAGTTCATAGAAGTAGTGAAATTGTTTTTGGAGTCTGGTTTCACTCTTGTTTTAGAGAATACAGTTTTTGTACCGACAATGAGACGGAATTTAATTTCTATATCGAAACTTAATGTGTTTGGTTTTCCTTTAATTTTAGTAATAGAATGGTTGAATTTTTTTATGATTCTCGTTTGATTGGAAATGGCCTCTTATGAGATGGTTTATATAAATTTTCTTTACCTTCTTTTGGTGAAATCTCATGTGTTGCGAATGTGTCAAAGAAAATGTCTCTAATTCATGAATCATTCTCCATGTTGTGGCATAAGTGGTTGGGTCACATTTTAAAGGATATGATGGAGATATTGGTTAAAGTTGAGATACTTCCATCTCTAGACTTCTCTGATTTTGACACTTGTGTGGATTGTATAAGAGGAAAGTTGACTAAATCCACTAGGAGTGATGGTATTTTGGACTTAATACATACATCATTAGTGGACATTTGCCTTCCACCATATGTGGAAACAAATATTTTAAACTTTTATTGATGATATCTCACGATATGGATATGTTTACTTGATTAATGATAAATCTCATGCACTTGAGAAATTCAAGATTTTCAAAATGGAAGTAGAGAAATAATGTGGGAAAATTATCAAAGTTGTAAGATCGGACCGTGATGGTGAGTATTATGGGAAGTATGATAAGTCTTGTCAAAACATAGGTGATTTTGCAAAGTTTTTACAAGGGTGTGGCATAGTGCCTCAATACACCATGACAAGGACACCTGAGCATAATGGCGCTTCTGAAAGACGTAATCGGACTCTAAAAGACATGGTCAAGAGCATGATGAGCAGAACAATTTTGCCAGAATATCTATGGGGTGAAGCTTTGAGAACTGATATGTATATTTTAACCAGAGTTCCTGTAAAGATGTTGCAAAGGCACCTTTCGAGTTGTGGACATGACGTAAGCCAAGTTTGGCTCATTTCAAAGTTTGGGGATGTCCAACTGAGGTGAGAATTTATAATCCATTTGAGAAGAAATTTACTCAAAATCCACTCCTGGTTACTTTATTGAGTACCCAGACATATCAAAAGAATATAAGTTCCATTATCCAAATCGTGACACCAAAATTGTTGAGTACTGCTAAATTTTTGGGAAATGATTTAGGTGATAGTGGAAGTTCTACGTTGAAGGAATTTTTTGTTGAACCGAATCAAGTTATTGTTCCAATTCCTATCATACAGGAAAGAGTTATACCTTAACCAGCTGAAATTGTTAATAAAGAACCTGAGCCCCAATAGGAACTTCAGGTTCCTCTATCAACAATGTTTGAGTCAGTTACTTAGGCACAAGTTAGGAGAGGAAAGAAGGTCTGCATTGCCCAGTGATTATATTACATGTTTGTTGGATAGTGATTTTAATGTTGGACATATTGTTGACCATGTTACTTTAAATCAAGCATTGGCAAGTCCTGAGACACATAAATAAATAAATGATATGGAAGATGATATGAATTCTATGGAACAGAATAAAGTTTGGGAACTTGTTGAACTTCCTCCAGATGATAAAGTCGTAGATAACAAGTGGATTTTTAGAAGTAATTTGGACTCAAAAGGGAATGTTGAACGAAAGAAGGCGATATTGGTTGCAAAAGGGTTCACTCAACGAGAGGGCATTGATTATGATGGAACTTTTTCACCTGTTTTGTCAAAAGATTTTATTCGAATTATCATGGTACTTGTGGCACATTAAAATTTGGAGCTTCATCAGATGGATTTTAAGACGACTTTTCTAAATGGAGATCTTTCAGAAAGGGTTTACATGAGACAAGTTAAAAGTTTTATTTTGAAGGAAAAAAGAAAACTTGGTATGTAAGTTGAATAAATCATTATATGCTCTCAAGCAGGCATCATGTCAGTGGTATTTGAAATTTGACGAGATTGTGACTTCTCTTGATTTTGTTGAAAATATAGTCGATCGATGTATTTATCTTAAAACCAGTAGGAGAAATTTTATTTTATCTTATCATGTATGTTGATGACATTTTACTTGCTAGCCGTGACTTGGGGTTACTTCATAAGACAAAGAAAATGTTCTCTACTAATTTTGAAATGAAAGATCTTGGATAAGCTACTTATGTGCTTGGCATTAAAATACATCGTGATAGAAATCGTGGCATATTGAGAATTTCTCAGAAGGCTTATATAGGACATGTTCTAGAAAGGTTCAATATGCAGAAATGTGCACCTATAGATGTACCTATTATAAAAGAGGATAAGTTTAACAAAGCTCAATCTCCAAGGAATGAGTTAGAAAGAGAATCTATGAAGATGATACCATATGCTAGTGTTGTTGGGAGTTTGATGTATGCTCAAGTTTGCACTAGACCGGATATTGCTTATGCAATCAGTGTTCTCAGTAGATTTCAGCAAATCTAGGTTTCACGGGTTACCTTTCTTCTTAGCACAGAAAGGGACACCGTGCGGCAGTAGTCTGCTCCGCTAGACTACCTTCCGCCTTTTCTCGGTCCGTCTCGGGACAAAAGTAGATTTGATCACAATTTAAAGAAAGCTTACAACACGAAATTGAAATGCATTGAATTAAACTTGATCATTGATTGCTAGAAAGCTTGAAAATTACAATTGATTGAAAGCAGGAAATTACAATGGCTAGTGCAGGGGGCGAACACTAGAAAAGCTTGAAAGATGTTTGAAAGTCATATACCCCCTATAATAGACTTAGCAACAAAAACCCAAATGACGGGAGTAGACGTCTTTTGGCCGAGGAATCATACTAAAATTTTCTAATTATCAACTATTTTACAATTAAATGAAATATTTACAAGGTGCAGCCACTGCAATAGCGTCACGGGGCTTAAGTAAGGCTGCTGCCCGTGACATTCTCCCCCATTTGCTTTGGCGAAGTCCTCTGAGCCGTTGGTTGTTCTTCTCGTTGTTGAATCCGCTCCATTTGACCAAGTATTCTTGAAGATAATTCCTAGAAGCTCGATGGCCAAGAATCTCTTCAGCAACCTTCATTTCTGATCTTTTCAAGTTAAACACAAGTCGCTTCAGATCTTCAGACTTCTTGTACTGTTTCTGTTTGATGACTGCAATGTGAGGGAGGGACGGTTGCTGGCCAGTAGTAATCTCAAAAGGACCCTTGTTGGGCGAAGAGGTCTCTTGAGCATTGAAACACATCCGGGCCACATCCGAAAGTTTTACCCAAATTTCATGTCGAGCAGAGATAGAGTGCCGAAAATAGTATTCCAGCATGGAGTTGAAGCGCTCTGTCTGTCCGTCTGATTGTGGGTGAAAACTAGAATTCATGCTCAAAGTTGAACCAAGAAGTTTGAACAACTCGGTCCAAAGTATGCCAGTAAACCGAGAATCCCGATCACTGACTATGTCTTTAGGCAGTTCCCAGTATTTGACAATATGCTTGAAGAAGAGTTGAGCTGTCTCTTCGGCTGATGTATACTTAGGCGCTGTGGTAACGGTTCCATCTTCAGATAAACGGTCCCTCTTGACCGTGATAATGCCAAAATCTCCGAATTTCGGCAAATCCCCAATGTAGTCCATCGTTCCACTCTCGACTGGTCTACTCGGGATGGAAAGGGGCTCCAGTAAGCCTGCCTTTTTCTGATGACCTGCATGAAGCTCTTCAAGCTTCGACTGAGTTGTACGGTATGGTGCCTCGCTGGGAGGCTTGGTACCTGAATCAAGTTCAATCCCGCGATCAATCGCCCTCCTTGGCAACTCACCCGGTATGATGTCCTCAAATTCCTCAACACTCTTTCTGACATGCTTTGGAATAGGACCAGTCGCCTCTTCGATCTCCTCTGATCTAAGAGTGCACAAAAGTGAGGGTTCATTCCTTTCGGAACCCTTGCAAAATTGCATGGCCGAGATACTCTTCTCGCCTCTCTTCCCAGTTTGAGTGGGGATGACACACGGTTTGCTACCCATCATCATTAGTGAATTGAGGTACGGCAACACCGCTGTTTTAGTATCCCGAAGAAATTCCAATCCCAAAATAAGCTTGAAGTCTTCCATCTGAACCGCAGACAAGTTAGTCCTTCCCTCGAACTGACCAACTTTGAGTAAGACAGATTTGGCTACTCCAGCTATTGGTTGAGCAACGGAGTTGATTGCTTTGACCTTTCCGTGGCTCTTCTCCAAAATAAGTCCGAGTCGATCCACTTCGGCACTTGCGAGGTAGTTGTGGGTTGCACCAGTATCTACCATAGCCCTGATTGGCTTTCCATTGATCTTCACATCAATGTACATTAGGCCTTTCGCCTTACGAATGCAAGCCTTTGATTCTTCCATCTCCGGCTCTCTCGAGGGACCTTCGTCCCTTTTCGTAGCTCGGTGCAATAGTGTATTGCACCGATGTGAGATTGCACCAACTACATCCTCATCCCCGTCGGAACTGGTCTCACTATGGCAACTAGCTTGTGGGGTACCTTGCTTCGATTTGGTCCTGCCACTTGCTTGTTGGTAATATGCATTCACCATCCGTTTCTGAGGACACTGTGCCACCCGATGTGGTCCTTCACATAAAAAGCATTTCAATTTAGGAGCGACATCAGATCTGCCCTCCGTTGCTTTTCCTTTGTTCCAGTTGTTACTGTTGCTCCCGTTGTGACTTCCTTTGAAGTTACTCTGACGGTTGCCTTGATAGGGTTCTCCCCTATTTCGAGAGTAACGCTCTCCCCCATTTGAGCTCGAGCTAGGTCTATGAGGTCTATTTCCACCTCCGATAGACTGACTATTTCCCGAATATTGATCATCTCTCAATTCTGGTTGATAGTCACTCAAACATTCAGCAGCTCCAATAGCTACGCTTAAATCAGTGACCTTCTGTCTCTGAAGTTCCGTGCGTGCCCACGGTGCCAACCCTTCCATGAAGGTGAATAGCTTGTCCCTTTCCGACATGTCTCGAATATTCAGCATATGCCCGGAAAAGGCTTTCACATACTCCCTGATGGAGCTTGTATGTTTCAGATCTCGCAGCGCACGTCGTGCCTGATAGTCCACATTCTCTGGGAAAAACTGAGATCTGATTGCTTCCTTGAGAAGCTCCCAAGTATCTATTCGGACCCTGTTGGCCTGAATATCAGCATACTTCGTCCGCCACCACAGTTTTGCATCTCCACATAGATACATGGTAGCTGTAGTAACCTTTCTCGCTTCGTCTTGGATCGAAGCCGCAAGAAAGTATTGTTCCATGTCGAACAAGAAGTTCTCAACTTCTTTAGCATCGCGTGCCCCTCCGTAGGTACACGGATCTGGAATTCTGAGCCTATGCATAGACTCTTGCACGGTGGCTTGCCCATTGCCAAACGCGCGTTGAAGAACTACCAGTTGAGCTCTCAACATTCCCACTTCCTCCTGCAGAACAGGTATGCTAGCAACAGCTTCAGTCATAGCTGCGCAAGCTTCTTGGCATTCATCCAGTTGGATGCGTACCTCTCGAGTTTCCGTCTCTGCCACTTCGACCTTTTCTCCAAGGCCCTCCATGGCCAAACACAACCTAGTGTTTGTCACCTCCAGCGCCTCCAAACGCTGTTTCGTAGTCCTCCTCTGAGGATCCACCACCTCCGTGGTGTCCGGTTCCATTGTATCCATCGCTTTCTTATCGAGGGTCTTGAGCCGCAGCTCTGATACCAACTTTCACGGGTTACCTTTCTTCTTAGCACAGAAAGGGACACCGTGCGGCAGTAGTCTGCTCCGCTAGACTACCTTCCGCCTTTTCTCGGTCCGTCTCGGGACAAAAGTAGATTTGATCACAATTTAAAGAAAGCTTACAACACGAAATTGAAATGCATTGAAATAAACTTGATCATTGATTGCTAGAAAGCTTGAAATTACAATAGATTGAAAGCAGGAAATTACAATGGCTAGTGCAGGGGGCGAACACTAGAAAAGCTTGAAAGATGTTTGAAAGTCATATACCCCCTATAATAGACTTAGCAACAAAAACCCAAAAGACGGGAGTAGACGTCTTTTGGCCGAGGAATCATACTAAAATTTTCTAATTATCAACTATTTTACAATTAAATGAAATATTTACAAGGTGCAGCGACTGCAATAGAGTCACGGGGCTTAAGTAAGGCTGCTGCCCGTGACACTAGGGCAAGAGTATTGGAAAGCGGTTAAGAAAGTTATGAGATACTTAAAGAAAACTGAAAGTTACATGCTTACTTTTCAGCGTTCAAATCACCTTGAGGTGGTAGGCTACTCAGACTCGGATTTTGTTGGATGTCAAGATGATTCGAAATCAACCTCGGGTTATATTTTCATGTTAGCTGGTGGTGCTATCTCGTGAAAAAGTGTTAAACAGACTCTAGTGGCATCTTCTACTATGTAGGCTAAATTTGTGGCATGTTGTGGAACTACAATTCAAGCCGTTTGGTTAAGGAATTTTATTTCTTGGCTGAAAGTTGTTGACTCAATCTCAAGGCCAATTACTATTTATTGTGATAATAGCGTAGAAGTGTTCTTTTCAAGAAATAATAAAAGTTCTAATGGATCAAAACACGTTGGCATCAAATATTTGGTGGTCAAAGATAGAGTCAAGGAAGGGCAGACGAAAATAGAGCATATTAATACAGAGGCGATAATTGCAGATCCTTTGATTAAGGGACTTGCTCCTAAAGTTTTTACGACACATGTTGCTAATATGGGTGTTGTGGAAACCTTTGATATTTTTGGTTAGTAGAAGTTATTTATGTAAGAGAACTACGTTTTGGCTTGATCCATTCACGGAGGCAACCCATATGTTTTTTGGGTACAGCCACTTCCAATAATAAAATATATTTACCCATATCCATAAATTATTTTTGAGCACGCATTTGACTTGTGTCTTTTTATTATGATATTATGTTTATCTCGAGATTGACAAATAAAGACATAAGATGAGTCTCTTTTAGAGACATGGTGTGCTATCGTAGGTACCCAAAAATAGTCTTTGAACCTTTAAAACTAATGTNTATAACTGTGGAGTGGTCTTACATCATTTGATTGGTGTAACGACTTCCATGTTCGATGTTAATATTTTTGTTGGACCGGATCATGTTGTGTAAGGTGTCTTCATTGCAGTTATACTTGTGTGGCCACCTATATAGTCTGACCCGAAGGTTAAAAGTTCTGTTCTATAGCAATCAAATATTTGCCCGGTGGGAGAATGTCAAAATAATTCTATTATTTGGGCTTCCATTTGATTACGAATTTTACGGGTTAGATGTATGGTTTGCAATGATAATATGAATAGGCCTAATATGTCAGTGATCAATTGGGTCGTTGTACACCTTACGGGTTATATTTTTATAATGTGGTAATTCTAAGTATGTGGGCAAGAATTATGTAAATATTAATTAGGGTTAGAGTCGGTAATGGTTGACTTAATAATTTTCTATATAAAGGCTAGGTCCATTCTCCTCTCCATATGGCTTATTGGCTTACCTCATTGACGGCTGATTATTTTTGAGGAGTAATGAGAGGAAGATTTAGCTGGTAACATTCATAAACAAAAATGTGTTCCACGGGTATGAATTACAAACTATTTATTAGTATATGTCATTCTTATTCTTAGCATGATTATTGTCATATTGCAACAAGAACCTAACCTGAACTGCAAAAAGGTAGCTGAATGCCAAGTATGCAATCGAAAAATTTAGCTGAAACCACAAGCAGACCGGAAATGAAGATCAAAACGTAAGAAAATTTGATTTCATGTTTAGGACTTCAAAAATCAGTTAATGTAACAATGCCTGAAAATAGTGATAAGCAAGCAGGAAATAGGCTTGGGTTCAAAAAACAATCAAGGAAATATCTTTTGAATTAAGGTCAGACAAAGTACAAAATTTTTGAATTTTTTGGCAATTTGGGTAGTAAAATACTGCAAAAGCAGTCAACATTGCTGAGTTGATTGCAAGGGCAATTTGAAAAAATTCAAAAATCTGAATTTGTTGACCAATTTAGTAAAAAATAGCCTAACAAGGATTAGCAATGGTAGATCAAACCTATTGCCACCTGTTTTAATTTACCAATTTATGAATCTTCAAGAATCACAACATACCTTCAAGCAAAAACTGGATGAAACCACCGACCAACTGGACTAATCAGCAGCCTGGACTATTGTTGAATTTGATCTCAAACATGTTGCCTGGATTTAAACTAAACAAGCAATTGGGACAAACTAAAGTGATGGCTGGCATTCAAACTAACAGGTAGCTGGACAGAGGTGTCTGCCTAGCATTCAAAAAAGTAAACTGATGTGCTGTCTGGCTTTTAAACAAACAGGCAGCTGGACGAAGGTGCCTTCCTAGAGTTAAAAGGGATAGGCAGCTGTAACAGAACATAAGCTGAGCTGGGAAGCTGAGCTTGGAGCTGAGTTAAGCAGCTAACCAAAGAAGAAAGACAGCAGTGGGGCTAACTATCAATTAGTTAGTTAGATTTGTTCATCATATACACGTGTGCCTTTTATATTGGCTTGTAAAGTTAGTTAGTTAGTTAGAAGTAGTTAGTTTGTTAGCTGATTGTATTTTGTATTTATACCCGAATAAATCTAAGTGTACAACATTGGTTGACAACAACGGTTGACAACCATGTGTTGTCAAAATCGTAGCATGTGATGTAGAAAACAGTTTTTTAAAATGGATGGATATGATGATGCCAAATAGGATATTGTCAACTAATGTTGTAAACCAATGTTGTACATGTAGCATGATCCATTTATACCCAACCTTCTGTCATTTTTCATTGATGAGATAGTATTATAATTGAGTTCAATTTCCATTTTGATCTCTTCCGTTTTTCCTCTTGTTTTCATTCATTCTTCAATATGGTATCAGAGCATATTTGTTTCTATTGCCTGCTCTTCTAAATTCAAACATAATTTCATTGAATGATGGCGTTGACAACAGCAAATAACTCATCATCAAAGAGCAATTTCTCTATTAATGATGGATCGAGTCCTTACTGCATTCATCACTCAGAGAGTCCGAGTCTTGTGCTTGTATCACAACCTCTCACTGGTGACAACTATGCTTCATGGAGTAGAGACATGGTTAGAGCTCTATCCGTGAAGAACAAACTTAGTTTTGTGGATAGAACATTACCCAAACCTGAAGCTGATGATGATCGGCTCAACAATTGGATTCGCAACAATAATATGGTCATTTCATGGATTCTCAATTCCGTATCTAAGGAGATATCTGCTAGTCTCATTTATTCTTACCCGTACATGACATATGGATCGACTTGAAGGAGAGGCTCCAGCAAAGGAATGGACCTCGAATATTTCAACTTAGGAGTGAACTGATGAACCTCACACAGGAACAGTCATATGTTGGTGTTTGTTTCACCAAGTTGAAGACAATCTGGGAGGAACTCGATAATTACAGACCAATTTGCTCATGTGGGAAGTATGATTGTGGAGGTAATAAGAGAATTTCATATATCTATCAGATGGAATACATGATGTCTTTTTTAATGGGGTTGAATGATACATTTGCTCAAGTAAGAGGACAATTTTTGCTTATGGATCCAATACCTCCTATCAACAAAGCTTTCTCTCTTGTTTCTCAAGAGGAACACCAAAGGAACATCAGTACTTCTACTACTGGGGATTCAGTGGTTTTTTATGCTAATACCGATCATAAGAAAATCAATTCAGGACATACATATAACAAGTTCCAAAGGAAGGAAAGACCTATATGTACTTACTGTAAATAAGCGGGCCATTTAGTGGATAAATGCTATAGGTTACATGGATATCCTCTTGGCTATAAAATGAAGCAGAAATCTGGTTTCAATGATCAATTGGGAGCTACCAGCAATCAATCAAGGCACGTGGTTGTAAATCGGGTTACCTCTGAATCTGAGCAAGCACAAAATAACACAAGAGATTTCATGTAATCCTTGAGTGCTGTTCAATATCAACAACTGACGAACATGTTCAGTAATCATCTGAATTCTGCAAAGGTTTGCACAGAACTGATGAACATTCTAACTAAGACTCGGGTACTTGTTTCTTTATTGCTCTTAATTCATAGATAAATTCACCTAGGCATTGGATGGTGGACTCTAGAGCAACCAGTCACATATACTCCAACCAATCTACATTCTGCAATATGAAGCTTGTTAAGAATACTTATGTCACTTTGCCAAATCATAAGAAAATTTTGGTTAACTTCATAGGAACTGTAAAGTGTGGTCATAATCTGATACTTACAGATGTATTATATGTCCCAGAATTTAAGTTTAATCTGATTTCAGTTAGTTCATTAACTAAGGATTCTTATATTGAAGTCATATTCTTCACTAACACCCGTGTTATTCAGGATACACACAACCGAAAGATGATTGACAAGGGTGAAAAGACTGCTGGTTTATACATATTGAGTGGTATCTCAATTAATTCAGGACAAAATAATAAAAGTAACTTTTTGATTGATGATGTTTGTGTCTCTGTTTGAACAGCTATAAATAAAGTTGATGCTCATACATGGCATCACAGATTAGGCCATCCGTCATTTCGAAAGTTAGACATTTTAAGGGATCAATTACATTTGAGTTGTGACAAGTATGGAAACTATAATTCAGTTCCATGTAAGATCTGTCATTTGGCAAGATAGAGAAGACTTCATTTTATTTCAAACAATCATTTTTCCACCAATGCATTTGATTTGATCAACTGTGATACATGAGGACCTTATCATGTTTCCTTTCACTCAGGGTACAGATTTTTTCTAAGTTTGGTTGATGATTGTACACGTTTCACATGGGTATATCTCATGAAACACAAATCTGAGGCCAGCTGCATCATTCCAAGATTTTTTTAAGATGGTTGAACTCAATTTCAAAAGGTTATAAAGAAATTTAGATCAGATAATGTACCAGAATTGAGGCTTACTGATTTCTTTCATTCTAAAGGGGTTATTCACCAATTCACTTGTGTTGAAAGGCCTAAGCAAAATTCAGTGGTTGAGAGAAAACATCAGCACTTGTTTAATGTAGCCAGATCATTATATTTCTAGGCACAAGTTCCCATTCGATTTTGGAGTGAATGTATATTGACTGCCACCTTTCCTCATTAACAGAAATCCATCTTCCATCTTACAAAATAAAAGTCTATTCTTCCTATTATATAAAGTTCTTGTAGACTATAATCAACTCAAAGTATTTGGTAGTCTGTGCTTTGCATCCACTCTACCATCAACTCGAACCAAATTCACTCCTAGAGCTAGAGCATGTGTTTTTGTAAGATATCATCCAGGAATTAAGGGATACAAAATGTATGATATCCTATCTAAAAATTTGTTTATTTCTCGTGATGTGGTTTTCTATTAACACATATTTCCTTTTCAAACTATTTTTGATCATTCTGATATGATTGATCCCTTTTTCCTAATCATGTATTGTTTATTTCCACTTCTATATTTGATTCTCATATACATCTGTCTACATCTCAGTCTAGAGTCCCGTCTATGCCCATTCAAGCTGCAAATAATGACTGATTTGCAGACAAACTCACCTCCTATCAATGATCATCCATCAGATATTCTCAGAAAATTTTCAACAATAGACCCCCTTCATATCTTAGAGATTTTCATTGTAATCTCCTAACCAATAATCAACAACAACATGATCATTTTCCATATTCCATGTCGAAATATATCTCCTATAAGTTTTTTCTCCATCACACCGTCATTACTTGTTGAATGTGTCATCAAATTTTGAACCAAAATACTATCATCAAGCAGTCAATTACAATCATTAGAGAGCTGCCATGGCAGCTGAATTAAATGCAATGGAAATGACCAATACTTGGTCTGTTACAACATTACCTAATGGAAAACACTCTATTGGATGTAGATGGGTCTTTAAAATAAAACACAACTCATCTGGTGGCATAGAAAGGTACAAGGCACGCTTGGTGGCTAAGGGATATACTCAGCAGGAAGGCTTGGACTTCAATGAGACCTTTTCACCTGTTGCCAAGCTCGTTACAGTTAAGACTCTTCTGGCAATTGCAGCAATGAATAATTGGCATATCGTTTAACTTGATGTTAACAATGTTTTTCTTAATGGAGATTTATTTGAAGTAATATTGTAGCGCCCCGAGTTCTGTTAACCCAGATTGCCACGTCATCGTCTTTTGCCCTAATTTTGTCAATCAATTTTGCGGAAATAACCTAATTTTTAAAATCACATTTGCAATTGAAAACTTCGTCGGCAAGAAAAATACATAGGATAATTGTTCAAAATTTAAATATCATGTTTTGGAATAGCGGAAACGAAAAATACGTTAATATACAAAACTTCAAAGAGATAATAATTTCGATAGTCAAATTCTTTTATGCCACCACTACCGGATCAATCTCGATCGCCTCCGAAGTCTGCAAATATTGTTAAAATAGCAGAATGAGTATTTCAAAAAAATACTCAGTAGACTCATCGCCGATAATTAATTTACAAAATAATTGAATACACACTTATGCAATATACAATGTGATCATCTTGGGCTCATTTTCTTGAAAAATCATAGGCTCTTTAAAAACATGGGCTGTGGGTAGTCTTTCTTTCTTGTGCGGATGAAGCACATAAGTTATGCATAACATTCTCTTCTTATCTCATAAGAGATTCTTTCTTTCTTTCTTTCTCATGCAATTAAGCATATAAGTTATGGCAAGCATAACAATATCATATATCTCATATGACACATTCTCATCCTATGCATAAAGCATATAAATCACGTAATTCACATAAAGCATGCAATTATAATTTAAACTAATTAATGGTGGCGAGTCTACCTCAATTATTTCGAGTTGCGTGAAAAGTGGAGCGGGAAAATAACTTCAAGCTCCTAATTGTTCGTACGTATCGTCTAGCCAAAATAGAAAATAAGTTTGAATTAGTATTTCGAATATTTAAGGCTTTAAAGTGATAAAATAAAGTTTAGGGATTAAATTGGAAGTTATTGAAATTGAATTTGACAAATCTAAGGGTCGAAAATACTATTTTCAAGGTATTGGGGCTAAATGTGAAAAATAGGAATTCTAGGGACTTAATTGAAAGCTATTGAAACTGGAAATAAAAGTTTAAAGGCTGAAATTGAACTTTTAGAAGTTAAGGACTAAACTGTAAAACTGTTAAAACTGAAAATAAAAGTTTAGGGGCTGAAATAGTAACTTTTACAAGTTAGGGACTAAACTGTAAATCTTTTGAAGCTGAAATTAAAACTTGAAAGCTGAAATAATAACTTTTGAAAGTCTGGGGACTAAACTGTAAATCTTTTGAAGCTGAAATTAAAACTTGAAAACTGAAATAATAACTTTTAATAGTTTAAGGACTAATCTGTAAATATATTAAAGCTGAATATAAAACTTAAATGACTGAAATAATAACTTATATAAACTAGGGACTAAATTAAATAACTTTTAAACTGAAAATAAGAAATGTAAGGGCTGAAATTAAAACACTTAAACTTAAGGGCTAAAATAAAAACAATTTAGGGACTGAAATAAAACAAATTTTAAACTTAGGGGCTAGGGGTTGATTTTCTAAAATCAAAACAAAATTAAAATCTCACATCTCTCACCCTCTCTCACCCATTTCAAAGTGAGCTGAGGAGAGAGGCGAGGGCTGGCGCGACGGGAAGGGGCGAAGCCCCTTCCTCCGATTGAAGCTGGCGGCGCCACCGTCGCGTGGTGGCGCCGGCGAGAGTGTGGGGTGGCTATGAGGGTTTGGGCACACGAACCGAAGGCTAGGGCTCGATTTTCATTTGGGTTTTTCTTGGTGTAATAAGGTAAGTAAATGGGTTTCTTAATTTTCTTGATTTTTGGTTGATTGGGTGTTCTTGTGGTGGTGTTTTGGAGCTAAAATAAGGTTGGGCAGTGGGGGTTTGGAGGTGGATGAGTGGCGGGTTCGGTGCTTGGTTTTTTGTGATTGCTTGTAGCTTTTGGTCTCGGTTTGGAGGTGGTGAGGTGTTGGTGATTCGATGTTTGCAGCTGGGTTGTTGGGGTGACTGGGGTTGGTCTCGGTTTGGAGCCATTGGTGGTTGTGTGGTGGTTGACTCGGTGAAGGTGAACTCGAATAGGTGGCTGGAACGTGGGTTTGGGCAGTGGTTATTTGGGTGTTTGCAGTGACTCGAGTTGGGTTTTTCGATTCTGCAGTAGTGGTTTGAGGTGAAACGAGGCTGTCGTTTTTTGTGTGAAGCAGTGAGTTTTCAGCTGGGATGTTTGGTGGAGTTGGCCGTTGAGGCTTGGTGGTGGAAACTGAGGCTTTCAGCCTCAACGTGAGTTTTCCAAATTTGGGAAGAACACTGTTGGTGCTAGAAATCGAGATTCTAACATCAACCTGATTCTTGTATGTGAAAACTGCATAGATGAACCATTTGGGAAGAACACTGTTGGTCTCGTGAGTTTTGGGCAGAGAAGGTGTTGATGGTTTGGGGCTTGGTCTCGACTTTGGTTTGATTTTTGGTGAAAACTTCCTGTTGATGATGCTAGAAATTGATGGTTCTAGCATCATCCATAGTTTTCAGGTAGATGAAATGAGGGAGTCGAGGGAGGGAGAGATTTCCTTACCCAGTGACTGCTGCGTGCTTGTGATGATAGAAGGGGAAAAATGAGGCTATATCAATAGTGACAATTAGGGCACAAATCCCTAGACGGGAATTGGGCCTGATTGTTGGGCCTTTGGATTTTCCGATTGGGCTAAAAGGATTAAAATTAAATCGGGCTTATGATTGGACCATAAATGTTGAATTTTAACAATTGGGCTCAAAATTAATAATAATTGGATTTAAATAACATAAATCGAAATTGAGACTAAAATAATTATTCGAGATTGGATTCAATCGAATAGATTTGAATTCAATTTTATAACGGCTAGACGAACGTGCTTCTCTAAAAAATTGGAGTTAAAGTTTAGCGACACGTTTTTCGAGAAAACTAATTTTATATTATTTAAAAGTTCTCGGTCGCTACAAATATACATGGACTTGCCATTGGGATATAAAGAGTATGCTGGTTCTAGAGTTTAGGTGGAGAATTTAGTTTGTAAACTTCACAAGTCAATTTAGGGGCTTAAGTAAGCATCGAGACAATGGTTTACAAAGTTCTCCAGTAACCTTGTTGATCATGGCTTTAAGCAGTCCAAATCTGATTATTCATTATTTACGAAGGGAGCTGGGAGCACTTTTATTGCTCTATTGGTCTATGTCGATGACATCCTTATTGCTGGTTCTGATCAACATGAAATTAATTCCTTGAAAGGCTTCTTGCACACTCAGTTTAAGCTGAAAGACCTTGGGAAGCTGAGGTATTTTCTTGGCCTGGAGATTGCAAGATCACACAAATGAATCTTCATGTCACAAAGACAATATGTTCTGCAATTGCTTGAGGATACTGGATTACTAGCATGTAAACCGGGTGTGTTACCTATGGATCCTAAACTCAAAATTCGTTTAGATGAGGTAGATCTGCTTACAGATCCATGTACAGATGACTTATTGGTCGACTCCTTTATCTAACCATATCTAGACCTGACATTACATTTGCAGTCCACAAATTAAGCTAGTATGTTTCACAACCCAGGAAGCCACATCTTGATGCGGCTCATTACTTGTTGCGGTATATTAAAGCCAGTACAGGGCAAGGAATTTTATTCTCTGCAATTTCTTTTTTTCAATTAAAGGCTTTTGCAGATGCGGATTGGGGTGCTTGTTTGGGTACAAGAAAATCAGTTGCCGGCTTTTGTGTTTTTCTTAGGGGTTCCTTGATCTCTTGGAAAGCCAAGAAACATACCACAATATCCAGATCCTCAGCTGAGGTTGAATATCGTGCTCTAGCTGCCACTACTAGTGAGCTTATTTGGCTAATTCAGTTGCTTCATGACTTCCAGATTTTTAACAAAGATCCAGTATTTATTTTTTGTGATAATCAAGCGGCAATTCACATTGCTTCAAATCCTATTTTTCATGAACGCACTAAGCACATAGAGATCGATTGTCACTTTGTTCGAGATAAAGTGACCAATGGTTCTACCAAATTATTATCAGTTTGTTCTACTCACCAATTGGCTAATATTTTTACAAAGGCTATCCCAGGTTCTTTGCTATTTCCACTATTATCCAAGATGGGTGTTATCAGTCCTCACACTCTATCTTGAGGGAGAGTAACAGAACATAAGCTGAGCTAGGAGCTGAAAGAGCTGGGAAGCTGAGCTTGGAGCTAAGTTAAGCAGCTAACCAAAGAAGGAAGACGACAGTGGGGCTAACTATCAATTAGTTAGTTAGATTTGTTCATCATATACACGTGTGCATTTTATATTGGCTTGTAAAGTTAGTTAGTTAGTTAGTTAGAGGTAGTTAGTTTGTTAGCTGATTGTATTTTGTATTTATACCCAATCTTCTGTAATTTTTCATTGATGAGATAGTAATACAATTGAGTTCAACTTCCACTTTCATCTCTTCCATTTTTCTTTTTCTTTTCATTCACTCTTCAATATGCTGATCTGTGCAGTCAAAATAAGCTGCTAGCCACAATCTATATTCTTCCAAAACATTGGGCTGTTCTCTTTGTATTTTAGTTTTGTATTTTGAGTTTTGAATTCATTTTAGGTTTTGTGTTTTGAGTATCCATTTTAAGATTATTGAAAATGTGTTCTTTTCAGCATTTTGAAAATACTCATAACGCGTTTTGAAAATTTTGACTTAATTTAATTGAAAACACTCAAAACGAAAAAAAAAATTTAACTTGTCGTTTTGGATTTTCTTTGTAAATTTTTAACTAGTTTTCAAAAACGGGTTTTCGAAAATAGGAAAGAGAACGCGTTTTCACTATGTTGAAAAATCGAAAACAGAAAATGACTTGAAAATGGTAAAGAAAACAGGCCATTAAGTTATTAAAAGTATAATTAGCAAATAATATCTCCATCTTTCATTGTTATTGTGGAAAACATCGCTATCTTTTATTTTTTTGCATTTTCACCCTTATTTTTACCTTCTATTGCGCAAAAGATATTTTTCATCTATTTTCTCAATTAAAAATTGTGAAATGACGAATATACCCTTCTTTTTAAATAAAACAAAAAGAAAAAGAAAAAACTAATTGTAACCGTATTCCCAATTTTTTAAAAAAAATGCAAATGAGTCCCAAATAAATTATTAAAATGGTAATTAGTACATAATGTCCCTATGTTTCACCGTTATTGCGAAAAACATCCCTACCTTTACCTTTGTTTCACCGTTATTTCTAAAAACATCCCTACCTTTCTTTTCTTTCTTTTCTTCTTCTTCTTCTTTTTTTTTTTTTTTTACATTTTCACCCTTAATTACATCTTTGATTGTACAAACCATCATTTTCATCCAATTTATCAATAAAGAACTGTGAAATAATAAATATATCCTCCTATTTAAGTAAAAAATATATTTTTTTTAATTTCTAATTCTTTAATAATTTATTTCAGACTCGTTTACACTTTTTAAATTTTTTTAATTTTTAAATAAATTTAATTGGAACTCTTTTGCACGTTTTAAAAAAAAAATTTAATAATTTATTGGGGACTTGTTTGCACTTCTTAAAAAAATTGGGACTATCATTGTAATTAATTATTTAGTTTTTTTATTTAAATATGAGGGTATATTCGTCATTTCACAGCTTTTATTAAGAAATTTGATGAAAATGGATAAAAATGATGGTTTACGGAAATTAAATGTATAATTAAGGGTGAAAATGCCAAAAAAAATAAAAGTTAAGGACATTTTTTCAATAAGGCTCCGTTTGATACATCATATTTTCCATGGATTTTTTTTCTATTTTCCAACTATTCCCGGGAAAATGTTTTCCAACTTTCCAAATTTTCCACCTTTTTGAGGAAAACAATTTCTTGATATTTTGGTTGGTAAATATTTTCTAGGTTTATTTTTATTTTTATTTTTATTTTTATTTTTATTTTTTTGCAATTGGAAAAAACTATAGACACAATGGTAAAAAAATTATCACTTTTATTGACAATTTCCCTACAAAACAAAGCCAAAAGAATGGTATTCGGTATGATAATTTTTTTTCATTTTTTTTTTTTTTTTTGGCAATTGAAATCTATCAACAATGGTAAAATTTTTTTTCATTTAATGGACAATTTTCATGCAAAAAAAAAGCCAAATGAATAGTATTCGGTATGGTAATTTTTTTAATTTTTTTTTTTTT
>OU503039.1:28952277-28968365 GCA_912172775.2 Fraxinus pennsylvanica | reverse complement strand
TTGCAATTAAATTTTTTTCTTTTTGTTTTATTTAAAGAGAGAGCTATATTCGTCATTTCATAATTTTTAATTGAAAAAATAGGTGAGAAAGACCTTTTCGCAATGAAATGTGGAAATAAAGGTGAAAATACTAAAAAAATGAAAGGTATGGACGTTTTCTACAATAATAATGAAAAGAGAGAACGTTATGTGTTAATTACCCTTCTTAAAACCTTTTGGCCAAAACGTGACTCCAAGCAACTTGAAATCTTCAAACTAACCTTTCAAAACTGGTCAGATTTTGTAAAATCTGCTTTGCTCAATTCAAAATACCAAGTAGTTTAGGGGAAATCGAACAAGAATCTATAAGCTCACAATGCAAAGGGTAACTCTAGAGTATCTCTCCTTAGAGTTTGAGAACTTATCTCTCTAACCCCTGCCTTTTCTGGATGATCTCTCGGTATTTGTTTTTTAATATTTTGCAATCATGGTGCGAAACTCAACAAAGACAACAAAAAAAATACACAACTTTCTTCCTTCGAGTTGTACTTATTTCTGTTCAATACATATGCCTTCATTTTGCCTCGAGAACAGATCTCTATTTCCAAGATGAGAATGGGAAAGACTTTCAAGAAGGCAGCATAACATGCACAAGCTCCCAGAAAACATAAGCAATAATTTTGATAACGTTCATGCTATAATGCCCAAACTGATAACTTAATATTGTCAACTGACAAAGTTTAGCATAGGAAACAGCACACCCATTTAATATTATCCTACAAAATAGAACCCCCGCAGACTCTGAATCTCAATTCACTTGACCAAAACGTAAATGGAAAAGCTGAATCAATTTCTCAATCTGTTTTTATATTTGCAACAGGCCGAATAGAAGTAGCGGCCAAATATTTCAGCTGTAGCCTAGCTCTGATCAAATTTGACAGGATCATTAGCAATATCCTGAATCTCCTTGTAGCTCCTAACCGAACACCTCCTCTTTGTGTCAAAATCAACTTTATCCAGATCCTCTGCTATTCCCATGTAGCCATACAGAAAAAGCTCGTCAAGCTTGCCTGCCTTTGTTCCGGCTTCATGACCATTGCGGCTTTTGCCTTTAACAGAAGCAAGTTTCTCAAAATCTGCTCTACCACGCTTGTTTTCTTCGAAGTATTTCTTTAGTTTCTCTGCATCTTGTAAACCAGTTACCGTGCCCAAGAATTTCACAACCATTATAATAGTGTTTCCAGGATTCCCGAGGCATACCTTCATTTGTCCACCACTAAAGCCTTTACCTGTAATCACATACGAGAAAGCAGCCGAGCAAAAGAGATGGTATTGTCAACCTCAGATATAAGAAACATAAGCGCAGTCATGAACCAATTCATATTAGATATTGTGAATCCATTTTCATATTGCTTTCAGTAAAGATCCTATGTAATGGGAGCAGTACTCCCTAATTTAGATCTACAAGTTCTCTTCCTCCTATTGTACCTCCTCCGAGGCAAGGGTTGGTATACCCCCTCCTTGCATCAATAGACGAGGCAGGGGTCAATGCCAAACCCACACCTAGACACAAGTGAATTTTGGTGTAGAAGGGGCAAACCAAAATTTTGTAGTGGATATATATGTATGTGCGCGTGAGCAAGCGAAATAAAACATGTACTGACCTCTAAGGAAGTCCTCGAAGGCTTCCAGATTTATCACTTCTTTTCCTGCGGAACTTCGGCGAAACTTACAAGTGTTATGTACAATGACAACTGGAGGCCAGAGTATAAGGTCATCTTTTTGAGCCAAAGCTTCAGAATTGGAAACCACTGTAGGAACACTTGAGGCAGTCTTACTGTCCCATCCCATTAGAACACATATTGCTCTGTGAAGACCCAAATGTTGTGCTCTCAAACCGAACTTGTGTGACATGGAGCAATGTGCCAACAAGCTTTGTGTGTCTGTGAACTCTTTTGATTGACTGATAGAATTATGACGTATCAGAGCTTACAACTAAAGACATGTATACCACCATATAACCAAATGGTACACATTGAAAAACAAAATGTAAAGTGGAAGAGAAAACCAGTGGAGGGGCAGTTTAAGGGGAGGAGAAAGTAGTTCGGAATCATAGGAGAAACTCAACATAACAAGTTTAGTGCTAGTTTGATAAAATTTAATATTTTGTGAACTTTTCAATTGGTCAAACTTCAATTTTAAACCCATTTCCTGAGATTCATAACTTTTAACAACTTTTCAACAACACAATTTCTAAACTTTTATAAAAATCTGCTAAAACTTTTATCAAAAGCTGTGTTATACAACCCCTTAATTTGATGAAGTATTTGTAATTAAATGACATTACCCTCATTCTAAGCAGAGATCCAGTATTCTAAATAGACGATTGTACAATTAGCATATAAAAAATTATCTTGACCTAAAAAAGTCGATAGTTTTCCAAAAATCTTGGTAAGTATGAGTCAAATCTCAAGTAATAAGGGCAAATAAAAGGCGTACCCAGTAAACAATTAATACCAGTGTTGTATCTTGTCTCCAAGTATATATACACACACACACACACACATCATAAGCAAATCGGGAAAATAAATAATTGTATCAACTCATTTTGACTCAATTCTCAATTGTAAAATCTGGTTTCCTCAAATCATCATCGAGGATGGAGCTTTCTATCTAAGCACCATGACAGAAGGTACATACAAGATCTTCCTGAACGGTCCGTGTGAACCATTAGCATCAAGGGCAAGTTGTTCAAAACAAATAATTTTCTTCAAAATTTCACCAAGTTCAAGTTCTTTAAACACAAACTTGTAAAAGAAAGAACCAAAAGCAAAAAACTAGCAAGCAACAGATTTCTGATCCAACAACAGTTCTCCTGTTTGCAAATATACATCATTCACAAAATCATCAAATTAGAGCCATTCATCTGACAGGTATGGCATTTGAATTGTCATATATCCACTCTCTTTTCTGTTTGACTTGATTTCTATACAAGAAGAAGCCGAGTCTTATTTTCAACAAACACAAGGTTGACTACATGATAACTTCGTTCCCAATACATTTGATCAAGTACTGCATCTACAAAAGGGCAAATGAAGTCAACGAGAGCAAAAATTAACTCTTACACAACCTAAAATCACTAAAAAAATTCAAGGTTTGGTTTGTAATCCAGTTCACCCTACAAAACTTGAAAAAATGTGGGGACTCATTGCCTTCTGCATCCTAAAATAAAAAAAGGCTGAAAAACAGAAATTATAAAAAATAAAAACTAAAAATTACTCTTGTATCTAAAGCAGAAAATTGCCATTACTTACTTTAAACTCTATCTCTACTGTGTAATACCCTCAAAATTTTGAACAAAGACCACTATTAATTTTAGGATACTGCTGATTTGAACAAAAAATTCAAATTAAACTGTCTATTTGACTTGTATTATCCTGATGAACTAATTCAGCACGCTCTCTCAGTCTAAGCAGAACTCATTCTCAAACTTTTCCAGCGCAAAACAAATGTAGCAGTTAAAGGAAGCCACGACGAAAACTCAAATTGCACAAGATTCACATGAATGACCATGGGAAAAATTATAGTTGAAGACTCCATAACAACATAAAATAATAAGAAGTCCACCTGAAAGAGGAACAATAATACTTTGAAAAAGCAGACGAACCTTCTGCTGCAAACAATGCAGAACAAGCTACCAGCTTTGCCTTGCTCCTTGTACCGTTTATGAGCACTTGGACTCATATTGATTTTTTTAGTGAAAGATAAGAAGAACCAATGTACTATTTGCTTAAATTCCTCTGAATTCTCAGGTGGCTCAGACTTGGCAGAACCCGACAAATTTTCTGTTCCTTCGACATCAGTTGCGTGCATGTCTACTTTTACATCATCTCTGCCTCTTACCCAAACATTTTTCAAAAGATAATGTTTCTTATCAGAGCGTTGTGAACTGTACAAATTAAGCAAACCAGGTCCTACATGAACTTTTGGTTTTTTCCTACCAGATTTAATTGAATACTCTTCAACATGTTTTGCAGACTCATAAGGCGTCGACCAATCCTCAGGTGCAGAAATTCTACCAGATTCTGCACCAAAAGTTCTTTTACCTGCCCTACTGCACCTGCCATTTTCAAATTCCAATGTCTTTGAGAATGACAGATCATCTGCATATTCATTACATCTCTCATCTCTATCTGTCAGATCATGAGTTCTATCAAGTTTATTCCAATTCAGTTCACTTGACACCATAATTTTAAAATCATGCCTTTCTGAAGTATGATGACAGTCAGAAGAATTTCTCATTCTTTCTCTGATAGGCCAACCAGCAATACATTTAAAATCATATTTTGTTCGCAAGATATCATTGTCATGTGAAACGCCCAAACTTGACAATTCCGGTTCTCTTAAAGCATCCATTTCAAAGGCTACCCCAGGGCTTCCACAATCTAGATGCCTTCCACCATGTTTTGATGTACAAGGCAATCTGCTATCGTCGAGGGATTCTGAAGCGAAGTGACTCTGGTAAGAAGAGAGGTCCTGCAAACTTCTGTCAACATTTCTTGGAGAATGCTCATGATCATCAATATGTTGCCGGATTGATTCCTTTTGTGTTAGCATATCTCTTGGGTCATAAGAATCTCGCTCATATAAAAGCCTCCTTGTGTTTAGTTCCTCAGACGCATAATCACAAAACTTGTCCTCCCTTTGCCTTGGTTTAGCATATAAATCATCCTCATCTTCCTTGTTGGGACAAAATGTATCCCACTGATAACCCATCAGGTCCTTATGACCTGGTTCAGGAGCTCTTCGAGTTTCTAGATACCTTCCACCGTGTTCTGATGTACAAGGCAATCTGCTATCGTCGAGGGATTCTGAAGCGAAGTGACTCTGGTAAGAAGAGAGGTCCTGCAAACTTCTGTCAACATTTCTTGGAGAATGCTCATGATCATCAATATGTTGCCGGATTGATTCCTTTTGTGTTAGCATATCTCTTGGGTCATAAGAATCTCGCTCATATAAAAGCCTCCTTGTGTTTAGTTCCTCAGACGCATAATCACAAAACTTGTCCTCCCTTTGCCTTGGTTTAGCATATAAATCATCCTCATCTTCCTTGTTGGGACGAAATGTATCCCACTGATAACCCATCAGGTCCTTATGACCTGGTTCAGGAGCTCTACGAGTTTCTGAACTCCGCCTATGGCCATATTCATTTAAGGAAAATGGTTCCAAGGCCTTTGTAGAGCTCCCTCGGTACATATCTGTAGAAACAGACATACCTTCTTTGTGGGAATCCAGAAAGTTGCCACTCAGACCTGCAGACATGCTTCCAAATTCCTTGAACTGAGACCTGTCACTAAAGCCTTTAGAAGGAAATGTCAAATCTTTAAAGTGAGATACGTCCCTTGAAGATAATTTTTCATATCTTTCTATAGCTGATATTTTATCCAACAAAACTGAGTCAGGATACTTGACTCCTCCATCCTTAAATCTACCTAAATCCGCGTTCATCGAAGGTCCGAAATTCTCACTATGTTCATGATAATTTGAGGGTCTCACATCCCCAGACAACCTGTGTCTTCCTTGACCAGTCCCATCTTCTTGAACCATAGACTTGTTTCCACTGTAATCATGCTTCAAATCAGCTCCCAAGGCTCTGTCCCTGGCAATGTCCTTCCCTGTATTACCACTGAACCTACTCTTATCACTGTAATTGCACTTCAAACTAGTGTCCACGTTGTCTAACCTATCCATGTAATCGCAAAACTCATACTTCCTCCTCATTTCATCCCTACTTGATGATAGGCCACAGTTAATTCTTTTGTGTACTTGCCCAAACCGGGGTGATCTCGACCTTCCAATTTCATTTCTTCCCCATCCATAGTCTCTCCTTTCCATTGAACCACTCCTCCGGTCCCCACGTGAGGATCCAATACCAAGGTTCAGAGGCCTCATCAAGGACCCATCATAAATATCATGACGTGGAGGCATCAAATGAGATTCTGGACTCAATTCAACTCCTTTGTTGTCCCTTAACCTCCGGTAAGATTCAATTTCGTCATACTTGCTAGATTGCATCTTTTCCTCTCTTTTTTCCCCTCTACTTTTCCTCAATAACTCCGAAGAAGAAAAGATAAAACAACATTTACAATAACAATAAACCCAAGTTACCAAAATTTAAAACAATAGCTTTAGACTCTCTCTCTCTCTCTACAGGTTCTTATTTATTTTAAACTAAGCAAATTTGAATGATATAAACACTAATTGGGACTTGAAATTATATATACATATATATAGCAGGAAATATTTCTTTAACACAAAGTTAGGAAACCAGAAAAGTGTGAAGAATTAAAAAAATACGAGCCTTCGAAATAGCAGTGAGAAAATCCATGAACACAAATTCAGTTTATATGCTTTCGTTTTGTGTCAGATTTTTTAGGTCTTCGAATTTTGAAGAATAAGTGGGATAAAAAATAGCGTTTTGAGGATGAATTTCTAGGGTTGGGGATTTGTTTGGTATCTAAAATATATAAAGCGTGCTCGATCCTCGTTGATTTCATCAGACCGTACAATAGACGATTTTAACGTTTTATTTTTAATTATATATATATATAATCCTCCGCCCTATTTTTTCAAAAAATGAGTTTTTTTAATTTTATTTTTTTTAGAGAGCGTATGATTAAAAAAAAAAATTATCTTCTATTTGGCTCCATTAAAATTTTAATACATTTTTCTCTTTCTTTCAATTACGTTTTCTCCAATAAAATAATATTACACGTAAATAAAAAAAATTCTTCTTTTTTAATCACACATTCTCCAAAAAATTATTATTTCGAAATATATTATCTCCAAAAATTTCATTATAATGGGAGCCAAACAAGGGCTTAAATTAACTTGTAAAATTATGTTATTTGAGTTCTATTGTAATGGGGACCAGATATAAAGATTAATGCATACGACCATGCAGTCTAGACTTTTAGCTAAAATATTTCAACAAGTAAACATATGAAAGACCATATTAATTAACAGTAAGGGTCCGTTTGTTAGGCAAAAGTGTAAATGAATTCCAATTTTATGTTAGTTGTAAAATAAAAACTCACTAAACTCATAAGAATTCGTTTTCAATGAAGACAAAGAAAATGTAACTTAAAGTGATCGTACCTTGAAATTCAATTTTCATTTCCAAGTTGCAATCAAACGGTCAAAGTGAAATTCGTTTTCATTGAATATGACATTTTTCAAGCAAAATGTGACATCAAATTGGGCCAAGTGTAAAGCAGATTGAACTACTCTAGCTTGCTCACTTTTAAGGCGGCACCGGCATGCCGCCAAGAGGCAACTTGCCGAATCACTACGAGCAAGGCAGAACGGACAATAGTGAAGTATAGTTAATCAGAAAGGCCGAGGCATTCAAGTAGAATGTAGACTATCAGAATGTAAGAGGTTCATGATCACATATTCATATTCCACCACTGCTCGTATCCCCCAACAAGATTCAACTTACAACAAAATGAATGGGATATAAAACAAGATTCAAACGAACAAAAAATCCACTACGATCAAAATACCAGGTAGTGTAAACAGATTAACAGAGTTGCTTAGGTATGACGGCTATCTATACACATTAGGCCGATAAAAATCATCATACAAAGAGAAGCGAGTGACTGGAGGTACACCTAATTCTGAACTTGGAAAGGTTCTCGAAATTCCTTCACCCGAAGGTAATCTCAGCGTGAAGTCTGGAAGGAAAGGGTAAAAATCATTGCTCGAAGAAGGAAGAACCATATTCGTGTGAGGACTGCCATAGTTCAATCCATCAGAAGAGGGTGGACCTGCAGCCAATCTAGGCTGAGACAGAGGCCCCTGCATAGAAACTCCCGGCCTGATTTCAGTAAAAGGGCTCGAGGGAACGCTGAGATACTGGTCACCAACAAAAGCATTTCTAGACTCAACAAAAGGATTTGAAAAAAACCTTTCACCAGCACCGTCTGAAGAAATGTTTGTGAAACCTAATTGTGTACCAATGCTAGGCCGGTTGCCTCTGTTAATCGCTTCAAACTCGTTATCAGTTGGCAACCTAAAAAGACCAGGATAAGCAACAGGAATTTTGAACTTGTCTACATTGTTTGTTTCAGGATTAGATGATTTGATAACACTGCCGGAAGTACCTCCAGGTACCAGCGGCAAGCTATTGAGTTTTTGTTTCAGTGACATTTTAGCTTGCTTAAGTTTCTCAAGGACAGAATCAAAAGTTTCTTGAGGAATAGCAGCAAGATCACGAGACGCAGTGCTTCCTGAAGAAGCATACATTGGTATACTGTTTCCTGCATCAGATAAAGAGATCTTTGCTGAAGGGTAACTTGAAGTGCAGCTGGGCAAACATTGAAGAGAACTATGCAAAGGTAGATCAAGATGTTTTCCTGAAAACTGTTGATCACTGCTCCCTATAGACATAGGCTGTGAAAATTTTGGTGCTGAAGATTCAAAAGTAATCATGCCACTGCATCTTTGATCTGGTAAGTTACTGTTGTTAGCATCTGGAATAGACGGCAAACTCCTGAATGTTTGGGGTTCTTCATTGAAGCAAGCCTCCACCGGCTGTGTCTTCATTTCTTGGTTAACCAAACTTGTTGCTCCTGCTGTAAAAGGCGGTTCAGGAGCTTTAATCTCATCTTGCTCTTCAGTCACATCTGAATGGCGGTTACCTGAACTTGTTGCTCCTGCTGTACGATGCAATACAGGTGCTTTAACCTCATCTTGCTCTTCAGTCACATCTGAATGGTGGTTACCTGAACTTGTTGCTCCTGCTGCATAAGGTGGTTCGGGTGCTTCATCTTGCTCTTCAGTCACATATGAATTGTGGCTACCTGAACTTGTTGCTCCTGCTGTGTAAGGCGGTTCAGGTGCTTTAATCTCACCTTGCTCTTCAGTCACTTCTGAACAGTGGTTACCTGAACTTGTCGCTCCTGCTGTGTAAGGCAGTTCAGGCGCTTTAATCTCACCTTGCTCTTCAGTCACATCTGAATGGTTCCCCAGTTCATACGAATCCTGGTAGAATAATAAGTCAAAATGGATCAGAAACTTTTGGAGAACGGGGTGTAAAACATTGAAAAATGTGCTAAAATAAAAATTTGTGGTCAGCTAACTACATTAAAATGAACATGACATAGAAAAAATACACGAACAGAGTAACTGTCTCCAAAAGCCTCACAAATGCATGAGTTTAGAATTTCATTAACACAAAAATATTAGCATCGAGCTTCTGCTTATAAGTTTAATATCTCGTACATTTATTGGAGACAACATATAGCATCATCTAATAATCTCTCATGCATGATTGGGTTCTTTCCCCAGACAAGTAAAGGGTGGGCTAAATGCTGTGCCTTTCTCAAAAATCATTAAAGGCAATACTTTGCTCTGCTGTAAGTTTTCCACTTATCCATCTCATAGTATATATATGCAGCGCCTGCTATACCATTTAGATGCAAGGTCCCAGTATGAATCTCTTGGTTAGGAGAAAATACCTGAAACTAATGTAAGGTGTTTTACATATCACCACAAGGATAAGATTTGTTAGAAGCAAAATACTCAGCCATATCTTGTAGGAAAACTTGAGAATGATACTGCTTCATCAATGGACACATGAATTATGCACGCTATCAAAATGAAATATTAATTCCCATTTTTGATGAAGAAAAAGAACAGTCTTATTGTGAGGTTTAACGGTCGGAAGAATTGGGAATGAGCAGCGGTGGTGAAAAGGGAATCAACAAGTGACTATGTTAAAGATGGAAAGAAATAAGTGTGTTTTTTCCTCTTCAAACAGAAAAGACTCTATGGAAGTGTGATAGAGTTGAACCACAGCTAAACTCTGAAGGTGATACTATGGAAGTTGTGTGGTTCTTGTGCATCAATGGAACTGAATATACAAAGAGATCAGTCGTCGATGGAATGTAGAACTCGGTGTATAGGCATCTCGGTCTATTATTTTAATCTGGACAATAAACACTTGAGATAATAGGTGAAGTGCATCATTGTTTATTAGAAATCGATAAAAGCACGTTGAAGATGGTTACTAAAACGAAGAAAATAAAGGACGAGGAAAGTGTCCAATAATTGGCGAGATGTTAAAATTCTTGCATAAATTAAACAAAAGATATCTGAAAAACTTGTGCTGTAAATTGTAATTCACCAAATAAAAAGTCTTTGGGACAGCAAATAGAATTCAATCTTTTTATCAACCAAACATTAGAATGCAATTACCGTGTAAAGTTTGAAACTGATAAAACGTTACCGGTGTGTAACTGTTATTATCTCTGAACTTCTCCTCCCATTCTCTTTGGGCCTTCTCCTCTTCTTCATATTGCCCTATGAGTTGTGCTTGATGTTGTAATGCTCTTTCCATGTCGTTATCTCTCCCGTGTCTGCCAAAATAATGGCCATTAGTTTCTTGCCTGTGATTTTCCGACATTAGTGGTGGATTTTTCAGTTGGTTCTTCTCTTTATCATGTTCACGGCTTTTCCTCGATGTATCAGGTTCAATGTCAGAGCTGTAGGTCGCTTTGACATGGACATCATTCTGCAACTCCTCTATTGCTGATCTGGTATCAATAAAATAATGATTTCATTCCAAATGCATTTAAAAATCAGGCTATGCGGTTCACAAATACAGTTAATTGATTGTCTTGGTTTAAATGCAATGAGATGGCTATAAATGCATCCGAAGACTAGAAAGAGCAACAGAATGGAGAAGAACCTGCAGAAAGAAAAAGAAAAAGGAAAACAATGTATAATTTTATTTTTCTTTTACCTTCAAACAGTTATAACTTTTGAGAGGTTTTCTTCAAGTTTAGTCATAAAGCATTTTTGGTCAAACTTTTTTTAAAAGAAAAAAGTAAACCTAATTATTATATTTAATCTACGTGAACGGTCCACCAAGGCCCCCACCTAGGCTCGGGTAAGGAAAACCAAAAACACAAAAGAGGTGAGCTTAGCCAAGCATGCTGTTATTGAATGCGTTTTCATTAACAGAAAGCAAACTGAATAACAAATCTCTTAAGTCACGTTCCAGATGACAGAGTTTCTTAGAAGTGTCCCGTGCAGATGTCATCACATGAGGTTAATGCCATGATAAGATTAAATATTAGATCATTACATTTAATAGCTCCCAAAATGAATAATAGTGTGGGTAAGTATCAAAATTCAAAGAAAGAAGATTACCTAGTCTCCCCGTGCCTTATCCTGCGGCATGACTTACCAACCCACCTCATTGAAGAATAACCAGTTGACGTGAAACTAGCACGTCTCCTGGCCAAGTCCTTGTGTTTCTTCCTTTGGAAAGAATACTGCAAATCTTTACCACTTTTCCAGGACAGGCTCCTACCAGTCAATGGAGAGGAGTCAATTTCAGAACTAGAATATGCCTCCGTATCATTTCTTCTTACTTTTATGTTGGTGGAAGCTTCGTTTCCCATTGCCGTATCATTATGAGAATTAGATCCATTGAGAGTTTCTTCGTGATCAGAGCTTGAATCAAATCCCTCAGACACATCACTTATCCCATGATCCTCTAAAATTGCAAGAACATCTGCAGTCGCAATCTCGGCTTTCTTTCTTTGCAGAGTCACAAACTGTAGCTGCTCTTCAAGTTCTTCTACCTGCATATATATACACAGTTTTTAGGGGAAAAACAAATTTTATGATTTGAGAACACGTAAACCAGCTGAACTAAGATTTATGAACCCCTTTATGAACAGGGGAGGTCGAAAAGAGGCAAGTACATGTCTTCCCACTAACATATACACCCTTCATCTCACATTGTTTATCACAGGTTCACTCAATTTAACCAATACTTTAAGTAAACTAATCATAATTTACTTAGTTTCAGCCTTCAGGAAATGAAGCTTGAAATTTTGTTAGTGGTTTACAATTATCCACGTGTTACTTCCTAATCTAAGTTAATTGTGATCAACGTTAATTGAAAACATGGTCCAAACGACCAAAAAAATCGATACATATTACATAATAAACAATGTGAGACCAGGTGCGGAGGATTCAGTCTCAGTGGCGGGGTCAAAATTTAATGAAGAATTTTTTTTTGCCAAATAAGACAAAAATGTAATATTAAATCTCATATCTACAAATGTTCCTCATTGGTTTTCATACTTTTAATAGGTCATATAATATCTTCATTATAAATTTCATTTAGTACATATTTTCAAGATACATAACGAAACTGTCATTTCCCTACCACTTGATTTCGTTACAACTTTTTAAGTTTATCGAATTACATGTATTTATCTAGGATCCAAACTCTATAGTCGAGCTCAATACGTGCTACCTAAAAATTAAGTAACAAAATCAATATTTTATTCTCTTTTTTATCATGTTCACTTGTTTTTCGAGCATAAAAATACCAAAAACGACAGTGTGGAGAATATTTTATTGTAATACTCTAGTCAAACTAGTCAAATAAAATTAAATTAAAATAAGATATAGTAAACATTTGCCAATTAGTGACAACTAAAAAAGGGAAAAAAAGAAAAAGAAAAAAAGAAAGTGAAACTAAGTGAACAAGTCTTTTTTAATTAAGATAGACTTACAATAAGAGAATGTAGAGAGAGAGGAAACAAACGAAAAACAACATAGAGAAAGCCAAAATAAAGCTTTTAAAAAAAAAAGAACAGAGAGGAAGAAGAAGTTGAAAAGGAAAAAGAGAAGGCAACAAATATAAACTTTGGCATGCCTTCATTTTAAATGTTAGTTATAACAATATCAATTTCCTATTGTAGGGTCAGTTATAACAAGAGAAAGGGAAAACACAGAAGAAGAACAAAAAAAACCAGAAAATTTTTTGTGGGGTCAATTGACCCCACATGACACCATGTGGGTCCACCCATGTGTGAGACGAAGGGGAGTAGATCAAAAACTGAAACTTACCCTCTTGGCCAGTTCATCAGCTCTCTGTCTGGCTGTTTTTGAGACAGATCTCTCAGATAACAATCTTGCCCGAAGAAACTCAATTGTCATTGCATTTGGGTCTTCCATGCTAGCATTTTTCCTGATACAGTAGTGCTTCAGTATCAGAATATTAATAACTATGAAAATAACATCAACTAGCTGAAAGATGACAAATATAATATATCTGCCACTTTTCCAGTGAGCAGAAAGTAACATAGTTATACTACAATGGATGTCAATTCTATTTCCCTTGCTCTGGATGGATGAAATGCAAAGAAATTCCAACAGTTAAACTGAAATTATAATATGCCATACAAACACCAAGGTTTCTGTTAGTTGAAGCCTACACTTCCTCTTCGAAATTCTCAAGTAGTTTGAATACGGAAAATTGCTATATCATTGCCCAGAAACAAAATTATGTATGTTAATCATCTCATCTAAATGCATAAACTGTTAAAGATTGGACAAATTTATTTATTTAAATAAAGATATCAACATGACTGCTTCATGTGCAGGCCGAAATCATAAAGCCTTGCACCTGCACAATTTTTATAAACAAGTGGCAATGAGACTTGAACCCTAGTCCTTTGCTAGACTCTAATACATTTTAATCATCTTATTTAAAAGCTTGAGCCATTAAAGTAAAGTTTTCAAAACTTATCTATACTGAACAACACTAATAAATGGAAACGCTAAGCCTCCAGCAGACTACATAATAGTATGATTTTTCAATACAGAATACACAAACAAATTGGAACGGTAAATGGAAGCAGTGATTTGTCGTCGGTAGTAGGCAACTAGGCATCTAGAATTAGTGATGTAGATATTTTATCTTTTTTTCAATTGTTTTATGGGGTGCGTCTCTTTATGTGGATTTAGCACAATCAAATTTCTGCAGAATAATTATTAAATCTCGGTTACGCATTGCAATCACATTCAGACAATATATTACAGCAACTGTAGCATAATAAAATTCCCAAGATTTGAAGTATATAATCATTAATCATCAATCAAAACTAAACTCCAAGCAACAAGGCTTCTACTATGAGTCGGTAAAGGCTCTAAGTTTAATTATACACAAGTTCAAACAAATCTAAGGATTTCAATTTTTCAAAAAGAACATGAAACTCGAAAACTGTGATCTACAGGTTACAACTAAGTTCCTTTATACATTAAAATGAAAAGAATAAAAGGTTTTCTTCTTCTTTTTGCACAGAATATAATTAAAAGCACTCATAGATCCAAAATCCGCAAGGAGAACCCAAAAATTAAAATTTCAATACTGATTAATGAAACCATCGGATAAAAGGCACAAAGAAAGATCTTTATCTCTGCAAACATAACTGATATTTCTTTCTTTTCTTTTCCCTTTTTTTTTTTCACATAACACATTTAAAGCACTCACGGACCATAACCCACAGAGGAAAAACTCCAAAAATTAAATTCCAATACTATTAAAAGAAATTATAATTAAAAAGGAAAAAAAAAAAGAATCTTTACCTCTGTTCTTGATCTTCATTCACAGAACTTGACATTTTTTAGCTCTTTCAACTTCTGTGAAAACTGAAACTACGCTGCATAAAAAAGATTAGAACAAGATTTAAAGACCAGAAAAAGCAAACTCTAATCCGAAAGGTAGCTCAATTAATGCATCTTTGGGAATAGATAAAAACGCTTTAAAATTGGAAAGGAACAATCGGGGAATCATAATTTTTTATTCAGAACCTTTTGCCTTAAGAAGTACGCTGACTGGTGACTTGAATCCCATGAATTAGAGTCAATGATTTCATTCTTTGGTAGATTTTCCTATTTTTTGCGCGTGAGACTCTGTGTTTTCTCTCGAGGGCCCTTTGAGACTGAAAGGAAGCTTCTCATTTACGATATGATATTGAAAATATTGCACTTTGGTCCCTCATATTATTCAGGATTTAACATTTAGCTCTTAGCATTTTTTTAACACATTGCTTTTAACTTTTATGAATTTACAAGATTTGTGATATATATGTACAGATATGAAGAAGAACACAGAGAAATGCAAAAGAGGAGAACAAAAATTCCCGCATTCAAATGTTGACTTTCTGAAAATACAATTTGGTCATCATCTCTAATTTCTACAATCATTTTAATATAATTTTAAGAAAAGAATAAATGAAAAGGAAATAAGAAAAAAGAGGAGGAAAAAAAAAACACCCTACTTCGCCACCTAAATTTTTTCCAACTCCAATTCGTTCTTGAATCGTCTATTTATTTCATTTTGAATTACTCATCGAAGTTTTGTTACAATTGAATATCAAATGTAGGGATGGCAACGGTTCTATTCGGGATTATTTCGCTCAAAATCATAATCGCACCATCAAATTTTTGGTCATACCATAACCACGTAAGTCAATTCGATTCGTATTTCGATTCGGTTCGGTTAATAACCACGAAAAGAAATTATTTTTAAAAAACTTCAAATGTCAACGTCAAAAAAAAAAAATTATAAAGAAACATCAAATAAAAAACAATACTAAGCAAATTTAGCAAACAATATTTCAAAGGAAAATGCAAACAATATCCCAACTTCCAAATGCAAAATTCGAATTTAACAAACAATATATATCAACATAGGTCAAGACTCTTACTGGCATATGTCAATTTTCATTCTTCCCCACAACTCTTAATAGCATTGTCAAAAGTCAAGGCTCAGAGTTGATTCCTATATAGTAAATAAGAAATGTAATTAGAGTAATAATATAATCATACTACCTAATCAAGAATGATTTTAACTGGAGATTTGAACAAAAAAAAGTACATTTTCGTCAATCGCATAAATAATAGTGTCAATTAAATCGCTTGATCCTGCACGATTTCGATTTTACAATGGTCTGTTTTTCGTAAGCAGGGACAATTGCACCGAGTTCCTGAAAATAAGAATTCGATACACAAAATTATTTACCAAACTTAAGGCACAATACCAGCACTCAAGAAACATGAAACTATACCATACCCGGAATTGGTGAGGGGCGGCGACGAATTTGAGAGGAGGAGAAGTGTAGTTTGGAGACTGTAAACCTAAGTTTTAATTTAACGTGTAAGGTATATTGAAATTGGGCTATCTGGGCAGTGGGCTATGTTATTGGGTTAAGATTTACTTAATGTTAATTGGACCA
>OU503039.1:28929639-28942644 GCA_912172775.2 Fraxinus pennsylvanica | reverse complement strand
CGGTACATGAACGCTCTGACTTTTGGCGGGATATTCAATGCCCATAAAAATTTCCACCATTTAGCATTAGAGTTGTAACTACAGCTTACCTCCATTCCAGGGGTCTTAATTGTATATGCCAGCCAGTACCCCGATTTGACACAATATTCACCATCTTCAGAGTGTCTCCAAATCAATCGGTCCGGGGTCGGTAATTTCCCAAGGGGGATGCTTCGGATAGCCTCCCTGTCTACCGGATTGAACCATTTTTCTAAAAGACCATGATTCCACCCTCTATCGGTTATAAGGTCAGAGACCGTATGGATCTGTGGCACTGCTTGAGACATAGACTTGAAAGATATTGCCTTAGGGATCCACGGGTCATGGAACGCAGCGATTGACCTCCCATTGCCAACTCTCCAGATAATTCCCTTCAATAGAAGCTCGCGACCCCACATAAAACTTGTCCATAGGAATGATCCATGTCTACGAACATTGTCTGATAATAGATGGCCATAATAGTAGTACTTGCATTTATTGACACGGCTCACCAAGGAATTCGGGTTCTGAAGAATGCGCCAGACTTGTTTTGCCAAAAGAGCTTGGTTAAAACTTTCCATGTCTCTGAAACTCATCCCACCATCCACCTTATTTTTGCAAACCTGAGACCATTTATTCCAGTGTAGTCTTCGTTTCGTATCAGAACCACCCCACCAAAAAGACGCCATCAATTTCTGGACCCCACCCAAACAGGTTGCTGGAACTCTAAAAATCCCCATAACATAAGTTGGGATAGCTTGGATTACCGCTTTGAGGAGTACTTCCCTTCCACTGTAGGAGAACAGGTTATGCTTCCAAGCTTGCACTTTTCTCCACACTCTATCTTTAAGGAACTGAAAAATTTCAGCTTTTCGTCTTCCAATAAGTGATGGTAATCCCAGGTACTTGTCATGTGATCTAGCTGTGTCCAGTCGAAAGAGCTCCAGAATACTACGCTTTTGAATTTCAGGAACATTTGGGCTGAAAGTGATATCTGACTTCAACAGATTAATTTGTTGTCCCGAGGCCTTTTCATATGAATGTAGTAAGTTCAGAACGTGCTGACTGTCATGAATGTTGGCTCTGCAACAAACCAAGGAATCATCAGCAAAAAATAAGTGGCTAATTCGGGGACCATACCTTGAGCATGCGACACCTTTAATTTCGCCCATAAGAGCTGCTTTGGAAATTAAGCAGGAGAGTCCTTCAGCACAAAGCAAGAAGAGATAGGGAGACAGAGGGCATCCCTGTCTCAAACCCCTGCTTGGGCGCACAAATCCCCTGGGTTCTCCATTGATCAAGAAGGAGAATGTAGCAGACGAAACACATCTCATGATCAGCCCCACCCATTCTTCATTAAAGCCCATCTTTTGCATTATGGCGGCGAGAAAACCCCACTCCACACGATCATAAGCTTTTGACATATCCAATTTCATCGCCATCATTCCGTTACGCCCCTTAGTCTTGTGAGAGATGGAATGCATAGTTTCAAACCCAACGATCACATTATCAGTAATAAGTCTACCCGGAACAAAAGCACTCTGATTTTCAGAAATCACATCTCCTAAAATGATCTTCAAGCGATTCGCAATGGTTTTTGTAATGACTTTATATATCACATTACATAGACTGATGGGCCTGAACTCTTGTATATTGGTCGGATTTTGGATCTTCGGAATAAGAACTACATTCGTGTGATTCAGCTTTTCCACCGAATCCCCTTCATTCAACACCGCTAGACAGACCTTCACCACATCCTTACCCACCACCTCCCATGACTTCTGATAGAATATAGCGTGAAAACCATCAGGCCCTGGTGCCTTGTAAGGACCCGTCATAAATAGTGCATCACGTACCTCTTTGTCAGTAAAGGGGTCTCTAAGAACTCTATTCATATGATCAGAGACTACAGGGTTCACAGCCTGGGTAACAGCCTCGATGTCTTCGGGGGATGGTTGGGAAGATTGGAACAGGGTGTGAAAGTAGTTCGTCACCACATCTCCAATTCCCTCACAATCAGTTCTCCAGGTGCCATTCACATCAAATAACCCAATCATGGTGTTATTTACCTTCCGAGCTGAAGCTTTACTGTGGAAGAACTTAGAATTGCGATCACCATGATGTAACCAGTCCACACGGGATCTTTGTTTCCAATAAAGTTCTTCCTTGTTTAACAAAAGTTCCAGTTCACCCTCCACTGACCGAATCTTCTCAAAATTCGTCACCGAGAAGTTTGCCTCCTTAAGTCGATTCAACTTTGAACGAATAGTCTTAATTTTAGCCGGAAGCTCCCTAATATTCCCACCCCACTGGACAAGCCTGTCTCTGCATGCCTCTATCCTGCCAACAAAATTATCAATGCAGTCCCTGCCATTAGTCCTGCCCATTTCACCACCCATACTAACTGATTCAGGCCGCCCTTCAATACCGTCACTATCCACATGGGAATTGCGTCCCAGTCTCCATCCTTCATATATGACATCAATGTAGCCTTTCTCACATAGCCAGAGTGGCTCAAATTTGAATTGTCTTTGTCTCTTGCGCCTTGGAGTCTCCCTACTATGTCGCTGAAGAACGAGTTCAATGGCACGGTGGTCTGAGCCATAGAAGTCGAGATGCGAAACCAGAGCCCTGGGGAACAAGTCACGCCACTCCAAAGTGGCCAAGGCCCTATCAAGTCGAACGAGAATATTATTGTCCGCCCGCGAGTGTTTGGCCCACGTAAAATCCTGGCCTAAGAAACCGAGATCACTCAATTCGCAATCCTGTACCATTTCTTTAAAGCCCTCCATAGATAATCTGGTCCGGTTACTTCCTCCCCATTTCTCGTTAGCCATCAGAATTTCATTAAAGTCGCCTATGCAAACAAGCGGGTGTGCACATCCCCCTACCAATCTTCGCAAGAGTGTCCAGGAGTTGTGACGTTCCGAAGCTACCGGATCCCCATAGAAGTTGATGAGATTCCATTTTGGTCCATTTCTGTGAGAGACAACAGAATGGAAATGGAATTTTGAGAAGGATATAAGTTGGACCTCCCAATCCTCTCTCCACATTAACATTAATCCACCGCTATTACCCACACTATCGACAGTTAATCCCCCACTGAATCCGAGTCTGATGTGAAAATCCTTTGTTTTATAGCCTCCTAGCCGAGTCTCTAGGAGGAAGAGGAGCGAAGGCTTCTTGTCCCGGACAAGACGCCTCAAATTTGCGAATGCTCGAGGACTCCCCAAACCTCGAGCATTCCACCATAGTAGACTCATTGTTCTCGGCGGGGCTGATCATCAGCCACCGCCGTTGCATCAGTCGTATTCAACCTCGACACTTCAACTTTCATCCTCTTACCTGAAGCAATGTCATCCCCGTCGACATCCACCTTCCTCTTTGTTGGGCTGGATTTGGATTTACTAGGTGAATGACTTCCTGGTCCCCTTCTAGCATTACGTTTCCATTTCCTCTTATACATATTCGGACTCCCCTCCCCTGTCTCCAAAATAGCTTTGTCTTTTGGCCTGAGGTCATGTTCTCCAATACTTTTCCCATCAGCTAATTCTTGCTTCTTATCTGCTATCAAGCTTGGTTTTGTGGTATTTGTTTCCTCATCTAGATTAGGATCCTTCCCAACGTTAAACCCAGTGTCGGAATTTGCCACAGAATTACCAGTCGATACAGATGATTTGGATCCAACAACGATAAGTGATTTCATTGAGTTTGGGATTTGTGTCAGGTCTGTTTGCATCATTTCACGTTGAACTAAATTCAGTTGCCCCTCACCACCTCCAGTAGGAGGCATTTCCTCAGAATTTGATTCCTCCACTTTATCAGAACTTTCTTCGGTATTATTATCACTTCCCGAATTGTTTGCCTTTTTCCTTCCAGTACCATCCTCCCTTCGGTTATCTCTCCACTGTCCAATAGCAGCTCGCACCCGATGGCCAAAGGGGTGGTTCTCCTGACGTCTTAACACCGGAGGGACTTCCAGATTGCAATACTTGAAGCCATGGTCGAGATATCCGCATAGCGTGCAGTATTCCGGTAATCTTTCGTATTTAAATTCAACCTCCACCGTACCACCCATAGATCCTAATTGCAGGTCCATCGTTGCGACCAAAGGTTTGGAAACATCCAATTTGACCCTAATCCGCATATATGAGCCCCAACATGATCCACTCAAATCCGTATCCACTTCTACATAAATCCCCAACTGTGCACCAATAACCTCAGCTATTTCTCTGTTCATAAAGATAAAAGGGAGGTTGTGCACCTGTATCCAGAATGCCGAGTGAGAAGGATGAGCATTAGGAGCAGAATTTTCGTCTATTTCTTGGAGCACGATTAACCGCCTTTCAAACGACCATGGTTCACCTCGTATGACCTTGCTTCTATCCACCTCGCTTTCAAATTCGCAGAAAAAGTTATCTCTATCCGTAAACCGGATCTTGATCATACCATTTTTTCCCCAAAGTGCCTGCATGACAGATTTGAAAGCTTCCCGTTTGAGCGATCTATCACCCAGAACCCTCCCTACAATCCCGTGTTTTAAGAAGCTTCAGCTGTGCTGCACCAAGGTGTCCGAGACTTCCACAACTTTCCCAGCTGAGCCCGTTATATTGAACTGCCGTAATAGCGCCTGAATATCTTCCATGAAGCAGATTCTCTATTTGGTCGAATGGGTCGAAATGGGAATCTGATAGAGGGAAAACTGTTAATAAGAAAGTCCACGGAGCAGATTCTCTATTTGGTCGAATGGGTCGAAATGGGAATCGGAGAGAGGGAAAACTGTTAATAAGAATAAGACAGGCCCCCAAGCCCCGAAATTGAGTCTGAGAGCAGGAGAAAAGGCGGCCACCGGTGAATGTGTACGTCCTTATGATATATATATATAAATGAAAAATATCGCTCTCGCTTTCTAAAGGTTAATTGAAAAATTTTAAGTGTTCCTTTCGAACTCAAATGTAAAAAAGGTAAAATAAAATAAAATAAAGTCACTACCTATAATCAACACAACAATTTTTCCATATGTACAGAAGGATTTTCATCAGAATTCCACCAGATGAGAGATAAAGAGTGGATTCCACCGTGTATTTAAATATTGCAAAAAATGGGGGGCCCACGGTATTGTGTGTTTTCTGTTGTGTTTCTGTGGTGTGCTTTTCTGTACACCCAGAATGGTTCATCAACACAATTGTCATGACAGTTGCAATGAAAAATGAGGGTCTTTCGTTTTGTCTTAAAATTTGGAATCCATAATCAAAATTAACACTCGACCTGTTTTCTTGTGTCCTTTTCAATTGTTGCTAAAAAAAGTTACACGAGCACAATAACATATTTTTATTTAATTTTCTAATCATTTTAAGGGCATATTAGTCCTCAAAATCGAACAAAACTAGATTGTACCGCGTAAGTAAATTTTTTTTTTCTTATTATTATATTGTCTACCTTACTAAACATGCAATAGAGATTTCTAGAGCATGATTCAAGTCGTAATGGTAACTTCATCAAAAACTAACAAGATCTCCACCTATAGCGTCGAGGTTGCGAGGCCGGGGGTGCAATTGCAGTCAAATGCTAGATGTGAGGGATGCAGCCAAAATTTAAGACTGAGGAGCAGTGTAGGTAATTGGATTACACATTTGGTGTAAAAATGAAAAGGCTTCCAAAGTGCTTTAGAATTTCGTGGAAATATAGTGGACTAGCCTGAATGGAAGGATTCGTAGAAACAACATTCTAGAATGGTCTATTAATAGTAAACTCGTGAAAAGTTGTACAAACAATTGTTGACGAGCAACTATGCTCCAAATCACCGTCAACAGATTCTAGCTACGATTCCTTCTGTATGTTCTCGGTTCTCCTTCTGTACATGATGATACTGTTAGAGGATAACGACAACATATCCAGACAGAGAGTTTGTTATCGTTTGCACTTTGCCATCGAACGATCAAGTAAGTCACTAGAAAAATCTTCTAAAAGCCAAGCTTACAAGTTCTCAAGTAGAAGGGGGAAAAAGTGTAGCAAGGAGAAATATTTTTTCATTCCTTTTCCTTGTGAACAATGGACAATTTAATGGTATTTACAATGAATGGACAACATTACGGTCCTTTTCCTCTATTTGGAACACGCGCTAATGGAGGATTTTTACTTTCAGAATGTTCCTCTAACAAACATGATTTTTTTTGGAATTAACCTATTTTTACTGTTAAAATTTGGATCATTGATTTAAAAAATGGTTGTTGAAAATAGATGAATATGATGTTATCGAGTGTGAGTTGTCAACTAATATTGTAAAAAAAAAAATTGTACAAGTAACATGATTCTTTTTTTTTTTTTGGTGAAGTTTTCCTTCACATTGGTTTTGTACACGTGTCACTTCTAATACTCCAAGTGCTTATTTTTCAACCTTTTTTTCACTTAGAATGCGTTTGATTGCGACTATGAAATTTGTATAAAAAGAAAATAAATTCTAGACAGCTCAATTGCCTAGAACTTATTTGTATAAAAATTATTGATTAAATGTGTTTAATTGATTTAGTTTTCAATCTAGAAAATATTATATTTATCCATTTTTTATTGGCGGGTAGCTGAGAGAGAGAGAGAGAGAGAGAGAGAATTGATTAGAAAATAAAAATCAACATTCCTTAAAGAAAATGTTTTCTTTGTTTTTGAGAAAATATTGTCACGTGATTAAAAGTTGAAAAATATTTTTCATAGAAAAAATTGTCAATCAAACACTCCAAAAGTAGGAATTTTACTTCCAGAATATTCTTTTAACAAATATGAATTTTTTGTATTGGTGAAATTTTCCCCATATTTGTTGTTTACACGTGTCATGTACTAATAGGTCGAGTGGTTATTTTTCAACATATTTTTGGCTTAATCTTTTTTGCACTTTTAACCGATTGATGCTTGCACGGCAGTGGTCCCCATTTGCTCATTATCGAAGGTTTATTCAATTATCATAATTCACCAAAATTCATACTTTTGGAGTGTTTGATAGACCGTGTTTTTTTTGGGTGTGTGGCTCCGTTTTTTTCTCTTCATTGGGTGCTTGCGTTACAGCTCGTGAAGCTTTTGTCATAAAAACAGTCTCCCCAAGTCCAAGTCTAATATTTATGTTAAATCGTGGATTTAAAAGTCTATTGTTTTGAACGTTATCTCGCTATAGATTTTTAGAGACCTTTTTACCATCTTGGGTCGCTTATGTTGTGATCCATGATTTGTGTTTGATGATGGTCTGCGAAGTCTAATTTATGCCAAGCCTCTGTTTGTTTTTTAAATTAAAAGTCTTTATATCTCATACTCATTTTTAATCACATATTTAGACAATAAAATATTGTGGCATACCATACATTCTCTAAAAAATCATTTCAAAACATCATTCTTTTCCAATTCTCTCTATGATGGCGATCAAACAAATGCTAATGCAAAACTTTAAGTTGTGGCAATTGATTGTGCATAGGGACACACGGCACATTTCTCGAATTCGACAATTACGTGAGATGTGAAGGTGGTGTCGTCATCATTGCCTGGGTCATGATTGGAACCACGCGTTTCACCTCGTGTAATGTGAAACTTTAGGGAAGTGTTCTCAATTGCAATCATGCTAGGCTGACGAGAGGGTTTGACACCCTCCCTGACAGGCCCCTCACAACATGGGAGTTGGGGGGAAATTTCTTTCTTTTTTAATTCATATGGGCCCCGCATGGTCCCACCACAAATGTGAGAGGATGTCAACGAAAGTGTCAAATTTATTTTGGCAAGTTTAGGATGGATTTCAAGTTTAAAAATACATATAAGCGACGGCATAGGGAGATGGGGCAAGGCTAGACTTTAGCCTAGTCCTTCCCCTGAATGCCCATTTAATTTTAAGTAACCTAGTAGAATTTTTTTCTTTTATTTTTGTCCCTCCTTGCTCCGCCCCTCCGTATAACTAAATTTTTTGAAATTTCACCATATTTGAGATTCTTATAAAATTTATGAAAATCTATTCAAATCAAAGAAATTTATTATAATTTATAATCTTTTAAAATTCATCAAAATTTAGGACACCTCCGTTATATACTAGCATGCGTGGAAGGTCGAACGGATCTCTTATTTTCAATTTCCAATAATGGCTCTTTATATTTTTTCGCTCGTGTAGATCTAAGGGTGTGTTTGATAGGGGATATTTTCCATGGAAAATGGAATTCAAATTCCATTATCCATCTTTGCCATGTTTGATGGTACAAATTTTCTCTAGAAAACTTTTTCCACAATTCTCTCACACGTGTGCCAATNTAGAAAACTTTTTCCACAATTCTCTCACACGTGTGCCAATTCCATGATTTGGTGGAATTGGTTTTCCCACCTTTTTGATGGGAAAATGAATTTCATGTTTCTGTTTTTTATTTTTTATTTTTTTGCAATGGAAACAAATTTCATAATCAATTGTAAAAAAAATTTCACTTTAATTGACAATTTCCATGTAGAACAAGGCCAAATGAACACTAAAATTTGATGAAAAAAATGACTTTTTAGGAAAAAAATTTCGTTTTTTTTTAACTTTTTGGCAACGAAAACAAATTTTATAACCAATTGTGAAAAAAATTATCACTTTCATGGACAATTTCCATGTAAAATAAAGTCAAACAAACACAAAATTTAAAAATTTTCCTGGTGAAAAATTATACAAATCAAACACACTTAATTTCCAATTCTCTGGAAAACAATTTATAGGCAATTACTTTCCCTGAAATTCATTTTCTTTTCACCTATTTTCCACCATTCCAATCAAACGTACCCTAATTGAAAATTGATGATCACGATCATTCTTGATTTTTTCAAGGTTCAGGATTAATCTTCATTGTTCCTTATTAAAAGGGGGTCTTGCTCTTATTTTAGACTTTGATGCATTTCTTCCTCTACATTCAAGTCTTTGCTTCTACGTACTATGTTTTGTACCTTTTGTTCTAGGTTTCCATCATTTACTACTTTGATTTTTTCCTTTTTGTGAGGGTACATCTTTTATTATCATTAATCGGTGAAATTTTAGAACCAGTGATTCCCAGAACCCTAATTGTGAGAAGTTATTTAGGGGGTCTTAGAATTACGTTGTTGAAGTTGCTAGCAAATTGGACTCTAATGGGAACATTTCATCGCGTGAATCTTGTGAGGTAATTGCTATATGTGTTGAACCCATGTCCATTTGTTTGCCCTTTGGGAAGGACATTAATTTAGACAAGTTAAATCGAATCTCTACGAGGGTAGGCCAAGTGGGGGTTTAGTTGACAAATCGTTAAAGAGGGCTAATGATGGCATTGAAATGGTAGATCGAGTGAGTTATGATGAGGATGAGATTGGTGTTCCCATTGCATCGTCTCCAACTTCACACATGAAGTCTGCTTTCAAACTTGATGAGATTAGGTTAATCTTTGATACAACTTCACGTATGAAGTATGCTTTCAAACTTGATCAAACTTGATGAGATTAGGTTAATCTTTGATACAACTTCACGTATGAAGTATGCTTTCAAACTTGATGAGATTAGGTTAATCTTCGATACGCTCACTTAAAAGATACTTCTAAATGGCTCAATCTATTAATTACAATTTAAGTTTTTCAGTCTCCTCATCTATCCCGCATTTGTTCTAACTCATTTTATGCTTAAGATCCAAAATCTTATGCACATTAGAACATTGCTACACAAGTGTATCCTCAAGACTTAGCAACATAATCTATCCCGCATTTGTTCTAACTCATTTAATATTTAAGTTTCGAAGTTTTATTAGAACTAAAACATTGCTACACAAGCACGTCCTCAAGATTTAACATCAAATCGCACGTCTTTTAACTCACACAATGGGTAGTATCAATAGAGAAAATTGACGCTTCAATTTGTAAGTCACATTGACTTTCAAATTTCTCATTTATTGATAAGAGACTAGTTTGAACTTACTACTCACCAAAAATAATTTGACCAACAAAAATGTCAACACTATATTAACCTTCTCAACTCAGTCACATTTGAGAAAAAAAAGATCATCTATAACAGAACTTAACAATTCAAATGCTCAAATACTAAAATTTATATTTTCTCGTACTTGACAAAGTTCTGATTTTTATTCTCTAGAGTAGTACGATCCACATTAGGTCTTCATTACGTGGTTGATACTCTAAACATCATGTTCTTCTAGTACACTCACAATCTTATCACGCCAAATATATCTCATTTAGCTTATCGCATGTATTAAAGTCAACAACATAATATATCAGATTTTAGAAACGTTTTTATTCTCAATCAATACCCATTTATGCACATATACAATTTCGCATTAACGCAAATTAACGTATAAGATAATTCAACTTTAGGCACGGAGTCGTTTACTATGCTTCCAATCATCGTATGCAATCTTGTTGTTTCACTGTCATAAATTTAATTTCAGAACACAAAATTTCTTGGATTCTAAGTGAGAATTACATTAATTCTTCCAACTTGAGAACTCTTACTCAATTGGCGAATCAAATAGTTTTAGATGAAATTTTCACTAAATCTTTCAATCACCGAACTATCACTCAATTGACAATCAATAGATCTAAGTAAGAATCTTACTAATTCTACTGACCTTAGCGTTTATAACAATTCACGAATTAACAAATATCATATAATTCAATAATATAATTGCATAACGTACAATAAAAGTATAAATATGCACATTTATCTAATCATGACATATATCATTATATCATAAATTAATTCTTTTCGAAGATAATTTCAATTATAATCGAAGAATAAAATTTACATCATTTAAGTTTTATTATACAGTTTGTAACCACACTTTAATATCCGTTGCAACACAATCCCAACAAATGGGAAGTAGCATTAAAATTCTTATATTTTGCTTATTTAAAAAAATATCCCAAAATATTCACTTATTCCACTATGTTATGTTTCAGATCCATTTATTAGTTTTAAGAAGCACGTAGCTTTTCAATAAGTTTCATAGTCCTTGTTTATTTAACATTCCCTCTAAAGATGCTATAAGTGTGTATAGATCCAGGCTCCAGCAATATCTGATCAAGTACAAAAATTGGAAACAAGCCACAATGAATCATATAACCTAATAAAAAAAACACACGACTCATAAACGTATATAAAATGCCGTATTTTAAAAACTTTCAAAATATTTGTCATTTTCAAAAAAATGAGAGTACTTAAAAAAATAGCCCACACTAGTCATAGCCCACACTAGTCAAATACCACTTAATAAATATTCTTGATTTTATAAAAAAAACTAAAAATTTATTCAAGTTAAAAAAATATTTATAATACTTTTTACAAATTTATTTTAAGCATTAAATAAAAAAACATTTTTAAATATTCAAAAATTAATTTACTTATACTGAAAAATCAATAATAATTTAAAGACCAATTTGTAATTTTTTATAGAATTGCAATCGGATCCCACACGTACCCACACGTGCAGGACCAATTTACAATTTTTCTAAGGAATTAATTAAAAAATGACACGCCTCAAGCGTAGACAAGGCACGTGCCACGTCATCTTTAGAAAAAAATTCATTGGTCATCCCGGCTAATTTCGACGTTCAGAGTTCATTTGTGGGTCAGATTTTACAAAATCAATGTTTAAGGCTGCGTTCGGGACATCAAAAGATTTGTCCGATAGTGGAAATGAGAAAAAAAATCATGCAAAACTTTTACATTTATGACCGAACTTCGAGAGATTATAACTTCTTTATTTCAAGGCCAAAATTAATAATCTTTATATCGTTGTAAATGTTTTGAGAAGATCTATTCAATCATATAAAAATGAAGCATGAAACATAGTGTAGAAAAAATTATCATGTGATGAAGTTTCTGATTTTTATCATTTTTATGAAAAAAAATCAGATTTTCATATAAATTTCAGGAGGCTATAACTTCTTCATTTTAAGTCCAAAATTTAAGTTCTTTATATGTTTAGAAAGCTCATTGAAATACCTTTCTAGCCATACTAATATTATTATATGAAAATCAACGAATAAAATGCAGTAAATTTTTAATTTTTTTTTTTTACAAAATTGACTAGAGTTTCATTTTTCTCCCAAATGTAATAACGAAAAATGATGAAATTTTGTAGGCGAATTCTAAAGCATGTTGTATACATATTCCAAAATTTCATTAATTTTAGACAGATATATTAAAAGATGCTATTAAAGACCACATAATGTTTCAGAACTTACAAGATTCATAACTCAATTGAGTTATGCAATGACATATTTAAGCATGTATTATAGCAATGAATTCAATCTTATGCTCCGATACTAATGTAGGAATTTGCAACATTCACGAACATGAAATTTCGGATTAAGATGCTTACTTGAATTGATGAATTTTAAGATTTTGTGTGGTTGAATCATCTTACTTTTCAAGTATTAAATTCTGCATTTTCTAGTATTTCAATGCTCCAAATTCTGATCAACAATGGAAGGGGATTATAATCCATAACCTAAGTACCCAATTTTGTGAGTTTATATGCCAAAAATGAGGTTTTCGGTGCTTTTCATTTTATGTGTGATTTTCCATACGAATTTCATACATTTTTTGCCATTTTTTATCTTTTCCCAAATGTTAAACAAAAATTTTAGAGGTTAAAGTGGGAGTTATGGGGAGTTCCAATCCTTTTGATATCTTATTGGTCGGATTTCCCCACATGGATGACCCACAACCCGTATTTTCCAACATTATTCAATACCATTTTGTCAAAAAGTAAACTTATATATTTGTTTGATTAATTATTCAACTCATCATTTTATACTATCTTCAGCGTGTTCAACACTATTTACCCTATATAATAATAACACTAGGAGCATGTTTGACTAAGTTTAAAATTCAATTAAAATTGAAAATATAGTCGTTATTGGGTTTCACTCGTCTAATAAAAGTCAACAATAACGGCTAATTTTTCAATTTTAATATCTACCGAACACGCCTTAAACAAGATCGAAAGAGAA
>OU503039.1:28849148-28916990 GCA_912172775.2 Fraxinus pennsylvanica | reverse complement strand
CAACATATCACAATTCTAAAATTTATTTCTCCCAAAAAGAAAAAAGTCATTTTAATGATTTTCAAATCGGGGCTAAATCGTGTCTCAGCCTTTTGTACACTCATTCTTACCTTTAGTCCTTTTCTTTTGTAGCTTGGTAATTTTTTATATAAATAAAAGTTAAACATGGTGGGATCATCGCAGTTCTCGCCTCGTCCTGAAATTGCTTAAAATTTATTTGCTCATCCCGTATTGCTAACTTAGGGGGTGTTTGTTTTTGATTTGAGAATTGATTATTAAATCAATTCTCATTTTCAATCACACATTTTTCAATAAAATAATATTTTCCATCACATCAATAATTTTTTCTTCTTTTCCAACCACACATTTCCCATCATATCACTATTCAAAAATCAATTCTTCCCCCAAAAATCCCTACCAAACAAGCTCTTAATTAAGTGGTAAATTCATATCCCGATCAGGTCGGATTCTGTAAGGATCGGGTTTGTCCCGTTCCTTTGTCATTTCAAATAACACAACAAAACTCTCAATTTTTCGTTAAAGTAACCTTTGTTTTCAAATAAAATCTCCCCACTCGATATCTTTAGCACTATTAATATGAATTTTCAATGTGATATTTTCACTCATTTATCACGTGGTAGGAATGTCAATAAGTCGAGTCGAGTCAACTAGCGAGCCAAAACTCGGGCTCGACTCGAATAAAAATGGTTCGAACGAGCATTTGCTCAGCCAAAAAATCTAAGCTCGAGTCGAGTCGGCTTGCTTTTTTTTTTTTTTAATTTAAATTCATGACAATTTTTTTTTTTTTTTGAAATTTGAAATCTTGAATATAGGTCAAAGCAGCTTTTGCTGCCTAAACAGGCAGCTATAGACTGCTGCCTTGTATAGGCAACTAAGTCTTAACAGGCAGCTACTTAGCTGCCCGCAAGAGGCAGCAGTGCTATCTTTTCATTCAATTTTTTATTTTAATTCTCAGCTCATTATGGGCCGAAAATGATCTGTGACACGAGTTGGCTCGGCTCGAGCTGATGTCCTCGATTCTTCCGAGCCACAAGTCAGGTTGGCTTGAGCTTTCGAGGTATGACAAATTTACACCTCTATCACGTGGACACAAATATCTTAAAATAATATTTTGATTTAAATTTTAATTTTTTAAATGCGGTCCATTCCACTTACTGAACATTTTGATCGGGGGCACATTCTTTCGTACTAGTTAGTAGTTACAACAAGTTACCGGTTGACTCCATAGTCTCCATTACAATTATAATTCATTTTTCTTTCTCATTTTATCTACCACACATTCTTTAATTAATGATTTTATATGCAAATTTAAAATTTTTTTCTTTTTTAACCGCACATTCTTAAAAAAAATCAAAAAATCTAAGCTCGAGTCGAGTTGGCTTGCTTTTTTTTTTTTTAATTTAAATTCATGACAATTTTTTTTTTTTGAAATTTGAAATCTTGAATATAGGTCAAAGCAGCTTTTGCTGCCTAAACAGGCAGCTATAGACTGTTGCCTTGTGTAGGCAACTAAGTCTTAACAGGCAGCTACTTAGCTGCCCGCAAGAGGCAGCAGTGCTATCTTTTCATTCAATTTTTTATTTTAATTCTCAGCTCATTATGGGCCGAAAATGATCTGCGACACGAGTTGGCTTGGCTCGAGCTGATGTCCTCGATTCTTCCGAGCCACAAGTCAGGTTGGCTTGAGCTTTCGAGGTATGACAAATTTACACCTCTATCACGTGGACACAAATATCTTAAAAAAATATTTTGATTTAAATTTTAATTTTTTAAATGCGGTCCATTCCACTTACTGAACATTTTGATCGGGGGCACATTCTTTCGTACTAGTTAGTAGTTACAACAAGTTACCGGTTGACTCCATTACAATTATAATTCATTTTTCTTTCTCATTTTATCTACCACACATTCTTCAATTAATGATTTTATATGCAAATTTAAAATTTTTTTCTTTTTTAACCGCACATTCTTAGAAAAAAAAAAACCACTATTTCAAAAATTATGATGACAAATAATGGGAGAAACAGGGGCTAATAATACGCACAACATTTGTTTTGTAAAAATCTCTATTACTTTTACGGTTTTACCACCCTAACCCAAGAAGGAAAATGAAAAAATAAAAAAATAAAAAAGTTTTAGAACATGGCGGCAAACTCTCAAATATATGGAGGCAAAACTTTTGCACGCCTCTTCGCCCTCTCGGTTCCCCATCTCAACGCATACAGGTACAGTACATCTTCACTCGAACCCGATGCAATTTGATTGAAATATATAATATTAATCATTTTTTGTCATCCTCAACTTTATTTATGTGTTTTTATTCTAGAAGGAATCTGAACTTTGGTTTTGAGTATTTATCGAGAATTCTGAATAGATTTATCTGCGTTTTTCATTCTTTGCTAAATACTGTGAGGATACTATGATAAGCGTTTCACACCCAGTATATGGCAACTGTATCACAGGATTTGAATAAATGCAACATATTGTGGCGGGTATTTCATAAAATCGTAACGAAAAAGGATGGGTGATATTTTTTATTAACTCATTATAATTCCCTCGTAAAAATACTTGGGTGTTTTTTTTTCTGTTGCAACTCTGTACAGGATTCTCGTGTAAAAGTAAAATAGCGTAATAGCATGGCGCTAAAGGAAGCCAGTATGATTTATGCTTGGAAGGGGAAATGCAGATACAAATTCTAGGGGTATGTTCATTGCAGATAAAATTTTCTGTTTTTTTCCCTCACTGAATATTTTTATAATTTGGATAATGGATTTTCTTGTTAGGTATCGAAATTTTTGTTGTTTTCCCATGTATGCTTCTTCTTGTTGATTGTTGTAGATTGTGTTGATCAATTTGAATTACATTGATACCAGTCCTCATTTTCTATTACCTCAAAAGGTTGGTTTGTTGATCAATTAGAAGTGAAGTACTAAAATTTAACTCTCACCTCTAAGGAAGTGATAATTTCATTTCAACACTTGTTTTGCTTGCAATGAACGTAGAAGATACCATGTTTTCTGTTTTAATACGTATAGCATGTTCAGGGGTATAACATCTCTAAATATTTTCACGAAGATAGCTTTAAAACTATTTTTAAGCATATAAAACGTGTTTTATCTGGTTATAAGGTACATTATAAAACAAGTTATTTCACTTCTCATCAAGTAGTTTATTCAGCATTCCTGTTTTTCCTGTCATTCTGCAGTGCATATAAATATGTATAGGCTATATCAAAACAAAACGCAAAGGCTTCTATTAAAAGACAAGAAGAAATGTATACATACATGTAATCCCAATGAAACCACATCCCAATTCTATTTCTCGACTTCTACCTTTCTCTATCGACATTGAAAAATGGCTCCGTCAATGAGCATACTTTGAAAAAGATCTGAGCTGTCTATGATGTACACATTGTCAATCGAATCTCATTCTATATCTTAATCTTTTTTTCTCTGCCACCTAAACTACAAATAACTATAACTCATGTGAAGAGGTGGGCACTTGAATGTAAAACAATCTGTTGCATTCTAATCCTACGACAGTCCCTTATTTATTTTTGGTGTGGACAGTTATTGGTTAGGTCCTCAAACTTTCAATTCGCCCTGCTCCATTTCTTCTCTTATTTTTGCTCGTTTTTCTTCGCCATCCTGCTTGCAGGGTAATGCAATCTGGCCACCAGAGGTCTCGGTGCTCGCATTTTCTGCTCAAATCCTCGGACACAAACAAATCCTACAATATGAAGTTGAATGACATCAGCAAGAAATGAGTGCCAAAAACCTATCGATCTTGTGAATAAAATGTACATGCAGCCAAATGTTTTTCCAATAATGAAGGATGCAAATATTAGGTTTGAGTTAATTTGAATTCAGAAAGCAGTTCATACCTCTCCAGAAGCAGTATTGGATACCTTCAGTTGTCAAGCCTAGCAAGATCCAGTATATTTCGGTAAGTCACTTTTTATGTAATAGTCAGTACAAAGTGGGAAATTATGTACCTTTGAAAATGGTTGAGACAGAGGTCCCAAAGAAAACTGTACGTCTTGGCAGGCTCCATAGCATATTTCTCGGAACACTGATAGGATTAAGGCTAGATTCATGATCCGCAAATACCTGCATAAGAACTTCTTAATCCCTGTTTCTCTATACGATTGAAATTATTCAAAAATAGAATTTTGTTAGATTGAAATTGATTTGTCTAGAACGGGAAGCTGTAGTGGTTAACATTACATTAGTATTTTATAGAAACCTAACAAAATATTTATATGATAGCTTTTGAGAAGTATAAGCTATGAGGGGATAGATTGTAGGAAAAAAACTTTTGATGATCACTTTGAAATGTAAAGGTACTTTGCTAAATACAATTAGATGATGCATAAATATTCTATTTAGTTATAGTAGGAATAGGATGATGGTGGGGACACAATAGAGGATCATGTCATGTTAAAGAGCGATATTATTAAGTATTTACAGAAGGGTAGGAAACATGATTCTATGCTCAAAAATTGTATAGTTACTATTGCTACCTCATTGACTTGGAAGTAAGTACCATTCAGCGGGAAACTCCCTCGCATTGCTGTTCTGCACGGAATCTGCAAGGAGGTGGGTATGTCAGAAAGAAGGAAGAATGGGGGAAGGTTTTACTAATATCTAATAATTTGCTTTCACTTCCAATGGTTTTCGTAACATATTGCTTACCAGAAGTGTGCCTCTGACTGTCTGTGTTTGTTCTTCTCTTATGCTATTGCATGAAAAGCACATTTTTTTATCACATAGTCCACCTGATTCTTGATGGTTGCATTTACTTGCAGGAGCTTGTATTGTATCTGCCGTCTCTCCTGTTTAAATGATGCCAAATTGGGACAAGTGTCACCAGGTTATAATAAAAGTATATTTCAGCCGGGGTTTATGAGAAGAAATTAATAAATACTTTCAGCCTCCCTTCACTATGACGGTGAGGAATGCTTTCTGTTCGTCTGTGGGCATTTTGGCTATATTAAGAGCAATCAATCGCCCTGTAAATCACGTAGTGCTTACCTGGGGTCCATATAGCAAGAAGGTATGGACTAGGATCATCGGCTTCTCGCCTTTCCATCTAAACATTTAATAATTTTTTAGCCAGTTAGAATCAAATTACATTTAAGAAAATAGAATTTGAAAACGAGAAGATAAATAACTAACTCCTTTCAGTAGTGGATGATCATCTGGTAGTTCGTAGCTGCAGCAGAATGAGTAACCAGTCACCAAAAATGAGTACTAACTTATCGTAATTTCACATAAAGGACAATAAAATTAAGATATGTGTTGAGGCCTTGGGATGCAAGGTTTATTTATGAATGAATGAGGAAGTTGCATCATGTAGCGAGGTCTCTAATCCTTAAAGGTGTACATGGGTTCTATTATTTTTTCAATCTTTATCCTGAGTTGAGAACTTGTATCCATTATTCCTCACAAATGAGAAATTGTGAATTAATTATTAGCTTTTCTTCAGTGAATACTACTTTACGATAGCAGAATATAAATCATAAAGTAGTTTCTCGACAATCTGGTGGCTGCCCATATTGTAAGTCCAAGATGCTTGGTCCAAGTTTTTTGCCAGTGTGAAACTCCCTGATAATTAGCAACTTATTGCACGTGTCTTATAAAGCTTTTTTTGTTCAATAAACGACTGTTTCTTTTAGAATTTCATGCCCTATTGAGTTTTCATACGAAGGCATAAACTTACACTTGGTGCTCCGTCCGCAGTCTACTCATGCTTTTCAGTTTGGGCGTTGGGATTGCAGCGAATTCTGGACGCAAAGCAACAAGTGCTTTAGACAAATTAGTTTCTTTCGTTTCCATGTTTTGCTCATGCATAAAGCTCTGCAAATTTGTAGCGAACTGTTCTATATTGAGTTTGATTGTAGGTATTTCATCTGTATCCTCATAGAATGCATCCTCAATATCAGTTTCTGACAATTCCACCGGTGGTTCTGGCGTCGTTGGTTCCTCAATTATAGGTTCACAGATACTCAACCCAGTTCCTCTGTCTGAATTGTCACCTACTTGTGGTAGTGACATTGGCTTTATTGTTACGCCAGGGTTTTCATTGGCAGTTGTTGGAGTAGTAGATGCAATGATACTTTTCTCTTCTAGCCCAGGTAGGGCAAGTCTTGCGCTGTATAAAACGAAGTATAATCATCATACTAATATGTGTATTAATTTCTGATGTCACAGGCAAATAAGATTACGAGATTATAGAAGGCTAACCTAGCGAAAGCACTAGCAAAGTGTCGGCACTCTCCTCTCATTGGGCATGCATTGCAATTCGGTTGTTTCTTTGTGCAGAAAACCTGTATCCAAGATTAAGAAACTATATATTAAAAACCTCGTAGTGAGGATGATAGCGAGCTTCAGTGAAGACATACCTTTCCAAATGTTATCATTTGATAGTGTAGCTCATACCTGCAGTTCCATAATATATATAAATCAGTAGAACTTCAGGAATGTCAAAAGATTTCTTCTGATTAAACTGTCGACGATAAGAGATTTTTGAATTGTAATGAGTCAATCTGAGAAAGGAAATTACAATGTTTTCTGATCCAGCTTACAGAGCCTAGGCCAAAGATATTTCTGGATGGATTCCAACACTGGGTACCTGCATGAAACAAGATTAGAATCAAGAGTAGTTCATAAACTTAGCTGTTGATTGCTTGTCATGTACTTACATTTCAAGGAGATGCAACTGGAGTTCCTCAGGAAGTGGTTGGAGAGGCACCCACCCGAGTCGCACAGCAATTCGTCCAACATTTGTGTCAACCTTAGAAACCACATAGTTAGGGCAAGATTTTTTTTTTTTTTTTCGCTTATTGATATTAGATATAAGTTTTCTATATAGGCAAATGGCCTTACAGGGAATGCAAGGTTATGAAGTGTTAAGAGGCGTACGCACTCCACGCTCTTTAACCCCAGTCCTCGTATGCTTAGAAGATAATCTCTGCAAGGCATTATGTACTCAGAGGCAAAGAGTGAAACTTCGGAGATGGCAGAGATATTGGATATGTCCTTGCCTTCCATTATATACTTTCCAAAGATGGGTACATGAAAGGATAAATTTCTTTTAGGAAACTTACTTAGACTTTTCTGGTGGAACGTCTCTCAACCATTCCAGGTCGATTCCTCCATGGTCTTCAACCAGTCGATTGAGAAAATCCTGTAGAATATCCAACCAGTGTTACACTCTGGGCTTTAGGTTTTAATGGACTATCGGTAGTTTTATTGGAGTCCACTTTATAAACATTCTACTTACCTTAATTCGCTCTGCTAGCATGTTGTTCATTCCCCTTTCCTTGATTGTTTCAGAAATCTCACGAACATCAGCCTTTCTTAGTGATTCATAGTCCAAAGAGTCCATTGTTTCCTCAGTTCTCTCTCTTTTTCCCACCTCCAATTGTGCCTGCTTTCTCAACTCATCCCAACGACATGCTTCTCCCTTTTCCTTCTCAACTTTTGTCTTTCCTGCATTTGAAATTGTGGGACCTGTCCGGTTCGTTGGTTTGGTCGAAGAATTTACTTGTCCCGCTGCATCTGGTTCAGATATTTTCTTCTTCAAGTGTAGGAAATTATCTGCAACAATTTGAACCTGTACATTAAAATTTTGTCCAGTAAAGCTAGTGAACCCAGGGTTTTCACGTATATTACCACTTGGATTGTCATTGAATGCTTCAGCAGGTGTTGTGCAGTCTGATAGAAAGTTGCTTTCTTGCTGAATGGTCTTGTGGCTTCCTCTGTTGCAGTTGGTGGAATGTTGGCACTCTCCGCTTTGATACCCAGATTGTATGTTAGTCTGTGGTTCAAGGCACTTGTTTTGAATTGTATGATCCACTCTTGTTGCTAGATCTGGTCTTCCAGTCTGTTGGGTGATAAAACTTCTTTCTACATCTGTTGTCTTGATATTCTCAAAATCTGTTGAAGCCAAAGAAGATATGCTTTCTTTTCCTGGAGATGCGAGGAAATTTGATTCCCATTCTTCCAAGCCTGTCGTCATGCCGAACCATGAATTAGTGGACGGAGGGATTGGCCTCTGATGATGCAGCACATTGGAAGTGATTGGACTAGCATATGCCTTGCTGCCTCCATCCAGTCCTTGATTTTGCAGGTTGTACACAGGATTTTCTGATCGAGGGAGTTTCTTATTTGCAGAAGACCTTCCCATCACTTGATGCTGATATTCCTGTAATGTAGCCATTCTTTCAGCCTGTTCAAAAAGATTCAGAGGGCCACAGTTTTTGCCTAAATTACCCACCGATATCTGATCTTCGGCTTCTGAATTTGATCCTGAGCTGGATCTGATATCTTCATTTGCTTGGAAAACAAGAGATTCAGAAGAACTTTGTGATGAAATGACGTCCTCCTCTGTTCTTCTATTTTGCTTGTCCATTGTAAAGTTTCTTCTTCCTGTCATAACATTTCCTGCTCTGTATTGACACGATTCACTGGATGTTACAGAGCTGTGATTGTACACTGGCTGTCTTATTGTGCTGTGATCATAAGTTATAGTGCCATCTGGACATGTTTCTTGAACGTCATTTTCTTCAACTGATGGGCTACCTCCATTTTGATAGCACGATTGTCCGATAATTGTCGATTTCAGGGGGAATTTGGCTGCAAGGCACATGAAGGCAGAGCTGCACAAGGGGAAAATATATATAGAGACCATCAGCTTATGTCATCTTGTTTGTCTCTTAAAAGTTCTATAAAAAACTGTTGGCTTTACCTTGAAAGATGATCTGATACATTCTGTGTGAGAAACACTCCTACCACAGAGTCAACAACTGATCCTTTCCATTTGGAGAATCGTCTATCACCTGCAAAGGTTGAAATTTCCAACCAGGTTACATGTCCATGAATCCATGCATTCGGCGAGGTAAAGTCAAGCTTATTTGATTCTTTTTGGTTGGTTTTGGAGTAAAATGAATCACAATTTACAGTTGCAAGAAATAACACTAGAAAATTATTATGGTATTTACTAATCTAAGTCGCTTTATTAAAACTAAATAATTAGGCAGAATTAAGATGAAGTATACAGAAAATCCTTTTAGGAATAAGAGTGATGGTAAAGTTGCAATAGAGGATCATCTTCCAAATAATGTTGGTTTATGTATTAAGATATGGTTGCAAATAAGAAACCGAGACTTGAAGAGGATGTGATGGATAGGATTAGGGTGGTTAAAATAAACTGGAGAAGCACTATAAGGATTATATATGATCGAATATATCTACGTGTTAAAAAGAAATTTTACGAACGGATACGGTACTAGCTATCTTTCATGATTCTAAGAGTTGGATTGTTCAATAATTAAATAACTATAAATTGAACTACAACGTAAATGAGTATGCTAAGATGGATGCGTGGAAATTCAAGAATAGATAAAAAAAAATAATATTAATAATAAAATTAAAAATTAAAGGAAGGATGATTTAGATGGGTGGTTCATGGCTTACTGTTCACAAGAATGATGTTATTTGAGTTTAACAAATAGACTAAAGTCAACATGACATCTTGTTACAAAAGATTTAAGTACATTGGACCTTTCACAATATTCACTTCATCGAAGGGAGTGGACAAAAAAGATTTACGTAGCCGGCACAAGTTTATTGCAAATAATACCAAGCTTATTATTTTTGTTGTTCATTGTTATGGCTACAACACGTGACTGAGATACGTGATTATTTCCAGGTTTTGATCACTAAAGACAACCGGTCTCTTTCTTCAAAATCCTATCTAAAAACCAATACGGGCACCATTGTGGTTTTGCACTCTCCAACTTATCCTATCCTCTCACCCTTCACACTCCTCAAATCACAATGATTTTCACATAAAAAAAACTTGTTACTTTGTGTAAACAAATAGCTGTATTTGTTATTGTTTACTTACTACAAAACTAATCATTAATTCCTAAGATTCCTAAGTTATATTTCACAGTGTCATCTCCACGTGCTTAAGAAAATAATAAAATTTGGACTTATTTAAGGTGTATTTAGAGTGCATTTACATTCAATCAAAAGATTAATATTATCTAACATGTCATGTAAAGATAATGTATGAAATAAAATTGATATCTGGGATATGGCTAGCAAGCATGGTATCAGCGATGCCAACAATTTCATTGTCTGGGAGTAAATACCTTGAACAAGATGCATTCGTGCAATGAACGAGTCTACTCGTCCGCGGAATACTTTCCTCTCTTCTTCCCACCACTTTTCTTTATTCTTGTCAGTCGTTTCTGTGCTTTCGCTTCCTTCCTTACCCATCAAAAGATTCCATAGTCTATTTGTCTCCGGATCGAGATCCACTTTAGGTCGTGGCCGGCGTTTTTTAATTGGATCAAATTCTTCATATGGAACAACAGCACCATCTTGTTTATATGGAACAAGTGCACCTTGCTCCTCCCCAACAATTTCCTTTCCACTGCTGTTGATGCTCAGAGATTTTAAACTATCTATAATATCATCAACTGAAAATAGACGTCTGCCATCTATAAGTAAGCCTGCACAAAAAACAGAAAAACTGCTTAAATTTTTTAAAGAACAACGTTAGGTTGATGCTAACAGAATAACTTGACGAATAGATGGGTTCGTATGATGTTTTTGGAGGAACCTTTGTAACCCCTTGTCTTGTTCTCTTTACGGATGACTTTCTCCATATTGAGTGCTTGGTTGAATGATTTCAGTCTAGCCGTCTGTTCCTTCACCGAAAGGTGAATAGAAGAATTTATTATTTCATTTCCTCCAATGATTTTATGGCCCCTTTGAGATGAAGACTCCTGACTCCATAGAATTGCAGCTAGGGAGTTTCCACTTTGGGCTTTATTAGCTTGACAAGTGACCTTCTGCACCATTTGTTCTGCATGTGAATGTGCTCGAGATGAAGTAAGTTGCTGCTGAAATTCATGTTGAAAGTTTCCGGGGTTCATGTACCGATCATGGACCTTGTTGGATTCATTATTTGGCTTCCTGAAGGTGCTCATTCCTTCAAAGACAGAATATGGTAATCCACCATTCAGGTGCAAAGTAGAGCCGTTTGTGCCTCTTCCTTCAACTTGTCTTGAGCAATGTTCAACAGTAATGCCAGAAGGTGTGCTTGATGAGGTTACATGAAATTTATTATCAACCTTCTTTCTCTTACTAGTTTCTAAACCATCTTGCAATAATTTGTTGCTCTCACTGGCATAATAGTCAGTCTTAGAAACTCTCTGGCACAATAGTTGAGAGCCCATCAGTGCAGAAATTTCTGGCTGTGTCAACTCAGTTCGGGAATATTCTCTCTTGGCTCCCCGCCTGTCAATGATGTCCACCAAATCGTCCAGAAGTTGAGTCCCAGTCTGCAGCATTTGTTGCTGTCTTCCATCCACCTTTGTTTGATTGGTATGTGTTTGAATGGCAAACTGGGACAGTTGTACTCCACTGACTTGATGATCCACCTGACTGTACCAACTCGGGCTTCCGCTTTTGTTTATATTAGCATTTCGCATACTCAAACTCCTTGCTATGACATTTAATGTATGATCCTTTGCTGTAGGTGGTGGTGCTGAAGATGGAAGTGGCAACGATAATTGCAGCGGGTTGTGATGTACAGAAGGGACAAAACTGTGTATATTCTCTGTTTGTTGTTTCACTGAAAATGATTTAGATTCTGCGTTGAATCCTGTATTCCCTTCTGCATTGTGAGAATCTAAGTTCCAAGTAAATGGCATCTTTCTCTTTTCATTTATCTCTGCTTGGTTTCCAATTGCTCCATCCCAGCTTTGCTTTTCTGCTCCATTTTCCAAGTCAAAGCTTAACATTCTCCGGCATGATTTTTCTGCTGAGTTCACGTTAGAAACTCCAACCTCGTTCACTACACCAGCCAGTGGAGTTGTGGAGGTTTTGATGTCCTTTTTGCGTACATACTTCCTTTTTCCTGAAGGATTTCCATCAGGGCTATTATTTTTTGGAGCAGGCTTCGGTGTCCTTCTCGGTTTCCCTTCCACCACTACTTTTGGTCGGTGTTTTCTTCTTCTGGGTGTTTTTTGCTGTGGTGTCTTGTTCAGATCAATTCCTCCACCATCATCGGATACGTTCTTTTCCTTAGGCAATTCCAATGTGGAAGTAGATTCGGCCACAGCGTTCTGCATTATTTGATTAGATTGTTTCTCTACAATTTCAGGTGGTTGAGATAAGACTACATGACTTCCATTATCAGAAATGCTATTTTCTTTTGGCAATTTCAATACAGCTGTATATTCGTCCACAATTTTCTGCAATAACTGACTAGATTGTTTCTCTGCAATTTTAGGTTGTTGAGAGAAGATTACATTTGCTGGATCATCATTTTCTTGACTTGGGATTTTGTCTGTCAACCAATGTGGTGCTCCAGTGGCCTGGAAGTTCTTTGATTTGTTTTGCTGATCTGGCGTTACTGGCCCTAATTGGAAGAGCCTGACTGTACTTGCGGATGCACCAGCTTCTGTTCTTGGTGGTGGTAAGTTCAGATTACAATTGGATCGGTAATTAACCAACCGTCCATCTGTCAGCAAGCAGCATCATAATCATCAGTCATGATAAGAATTTTAACAAAATATTATTTGTTCATATGAATGTTTACATGAAAATTTAAAGATACTTGTCATTTTCAGATTGACACCTGTGGATATGGATTATATGTCAAGATCTGCAATAAATGATAATATGGAATTGGGATTTACATTATTTTCTTTTTCAAAATTATTCGAAATAGAGTGATGTCACTGATTACGTGAAAGATAGGCATGGAACTGAAAAGTAAAGGGGTATACGTCTGCGATCACATGAAAATGAATCTAGTCCTTGGTGGATACACATGAAGATTGAAACATGGAACCCGTATTTTACAACTAGTAGATATACCGTTGATTATGTGAAATAGGATGCACAAAACATGGGAAGTAAATCCTAGTGGATTTAATGTTGATTGCGTGAAACAGGGATGCACATAACACAGGAAGTAGAAGGATATATGTCATCGATCACATGTAAATAAACCTATTTTATTTTCAGTACATGCAAATTTTGAAATACGTAACTTTTCTATTCTCCTAGATGTAATACAGTTGTATGCAAAATGCCGGTCATGCAGTTGAAGTTTTGCTGAATGATTTGGTTCTCCTAAACACTAAAATTTGATGAAGTTTAATTATCGAAATTGCATACAGAAGACATTTTAATCATTTAAAATTTCATAACAGTTATTTTTAAATAGCAATGAGACTAATGATTTCATCTGTGTGTATCTTCAATATGAATTAGGCAGCCATCAACAAAAACAAGTTAAATGCACTGAAATTGCAACTGTAAAAAATTTATCTGAAGAATAATTTACTTAACCTGTCGGTATTTGCTGTAGGCTGTAACCACAACCATCTTGATTTACATACAGAGTGTGGTTCTGCTGGAATGTAGAACTAGTATTTTTGTACCCTGTCCGGTTGGTTAAGACTTGAGAATGTGGACTGGGCATAGTCTTGGCCATAACATAACTTCTGTTTGCTGTTTCATTTGTAGAGGGCTTACACACAGCATTCTTCGTCCCCAGTAATTCAATTAATGTATTAACCTTCTGAGGAATATCATTACCTGAATTTTGTATATATGACCCAATATTTCTAGCATTTTGATTGAAGCTTTCGAAATTTTCAATCAGAGCAATATCTCTATTGCTATGTTGCCCTAGATTCTGATGACCTAGGAGTCCAGTTGGAGTGTAATTCTTAATATAGGAACCACCATTTCCAGTATTTTGATTGAAGCTTCTGAGCTCCTCAATTGGACCAAGATCTCGATTTATAAAATCCCCTTGATTCTGACCTATGACTCCAGGACGAGTGACAGTCTGGTGAGCCCCATTACAGGTCTCGTCCTGTAAAAAGCCAGTGTAAATTCCAAGCAAATCCTGCCAATTTGTACTTCCCGGCTGCAATTCAGCAGGTAAGTGACTTGATCTCTGTAGAATTGGCTTCTCCGGTGTCAAAGGAATACAAGGATCCCCATTCTGAACGGCTCCCTTATCCCGGGGAATGGAAAATCCTCTCCCCAGGTTCATATCCTCAGAATTTCTTATAAACCCAATTCCAGTGTCCCGTGTGTATAACTAAACTCCAGTTTCTCTTAATTCTCGAGACATAAGCCTTTTGCTCCCAAACTCTGCAATCTGCACCCTACCTGGTGGACATTTCAAAACAAATTTATCACTAAAATAACATGAATTACACAAAATTTGTCAGATTACACGAGAAAAAGAATTCATTTTTTTGCAGTAAACAAAACGGAATGACATCCATGCATTTAATGCCTGCAAACTAAATAATCTTTAAAACCAAAACTCTCTCTCTATATATACACCCATATATGTATCTGAGTGTATCTTTATGCATGTGAATTCCCAAGTTTTACAGCCCCAGTTAATTCTCTTCACTTATTAGCAAATGCACCTCATAAAAAAGTACCAAAAATAATAAAAGGAAATGAAAACGGAAACAAAGAATTAAAAGCAGAAAATCAGAAAAAAAAAAAACTAGAGGTGAATCAGAATGAATTGGAGGATTTAATTCCAAATTTAAATGAAGGAAATTGAAATGTACCCAGGTGAATAAAATTGCACAAAATCCTTCCAGAGATTCTCTTCTGTGATTCTCTTCGAAAATGCAATCGCTCATAGATATGGGTTCTTTATACAGTCAAAATTATAACCTTTTAATTGAGATTAAAATGCATCACAAAAATGGAAAAAAAATTAAAATTTATCAGGTATGCGAAACTCACCGATCTCTATATATAGCAGTTATCTATATAGCCGGAGGGTATAATCTTTGGAACCAGTCAATGCCGGAGAGCCAAGTCAGCTTCGTTATAACAGGAGAATTTTAGAGAGAGAAGAGGAGAGAGTTTTAGAGAGAGAGAAGGGGGGTAATAAACAAAGTGAACAGTAAGACAAGTCTTTAAAGGCTAAAATGAAATGGTGCATGGGTTAGGCAGGTTAGAATTTTTGCAATAAGGGCACTCTCACTATGGTCAATAATACAATCAAGCAGAAATTTACACCTATATTAAAGAATTTGTCTTTTATTTGAATAATGAAACAATAAATAAATATTAAGGTTTTTTCATAAGAAAATATCCCAATAATTGCTTATTGATATAGTGAATTAGTCGTTGAATTGCTGATCTTTGATTGACTACGGTTATGTAATAATAGTTTTGATATAGTGAATCGATGGTTGAATTGCTAATATCTGGTTTGCCTAATGTTTATGTAATTATATCTTGTATTAGACTAAGTTGTGAAGATCGGTTGTTGATAGTATTGTTTAGCATTTGTAATTGGTGATTTCAGTTGTCAAATATTGCAATAACTTTATATTGTTTATCTGGTTGAGTGGGATGATCTGCGGTTGACATTGTAGTTTACATTATCATTTAGATTCTAGGATTTGTTTTTGCGGTAAAATTATTGCAATAATAGATTTATATTGTTTATCAGTTTGAGTTGTGAGGGTTTGTTGACGCCGTATTTCAGGTTCTATAGTAGTGAATGTCATTTCTTGTTGAAATTGTTGAATATTTTGATTATCTTGATAGCAAATAGAATATTTGAGACAAATACTTTCACGGTCAAAGTCAATAACTCGTTCAAGGCAATATACATATTTAGTATATAAAATTTTGGATTTGATATATTGGATGAAAAAAGAAAGTTCGGTTTTTTGTTGGTATAGAACTAATCGTGTTTTTATTAATAATTAATAATATTGTACTCGATATTTGGGATACGTTTTTTATATAGCGTATCGGTTCTGTGTGAAGATTTGTTGTCAATGTTCAAATTTGAAATGGGTCCAGGAGAAACAAATTTTTGATTTTATATTATTTTCATAGTCAACGAACTTACTCTTTATAATTGTGATTGTTTAGATTTGTTAATAGTATTGTCTTTGTTTTGTAGAACGAGTATGCACTTAATAAAGGGTATACTGCAAATTTGTTGTACCACAATTGTCAATGAATGTCAATATTTATAGTTAACTGCATAGATATGCATCTAAATGTGCTTCCTAGAAGTAGTGATCAACATGGTTGAGTATATCCTATTCATTATCATATCAAGATTTTTAAACTTTTATTGTATTGATGGGAGCATGTATTTGATCTTGTTGCAATCAAACATGTTAATAAAGCTCCCGTGGCGTGTAAAAGAATAAAAAAACTAAGTCGTATCAATTTTTATTTTGCAATACTATAGTGATATTAAGAGAGATTTTATTTCGGCCGAAGTATGCATGATGTTCTCAATAAAATTACCCTTAAATTGAACGATCATTAAAATGATAAGAAATCACAATTTCATAATCAATAATGAACTTTGTTTTTCGCCGCTTTGGGTCGTGGGGCTTACTTCCTTTGTCTTTGTATTCAACAAGTGATTCAGAGTTGTCTTGTCTTTCAACGATGTCTCTAAGTAATGACTTGAAAGAAAAATTGATTATGATTATCTTTATAACTACGTAAATTAAAACTAGAAGTCTTAGGGTTTCTCCTTCCTTTAGCATGAGCAATGCATTAGGTGGCCAAAAAAAAAGTACACAAAATTTGTTGAACAAAATTTATGTAAATTATGTCATTAACAACCAAAGACAAATACGATAACTTCGCAATTCAACCACAAAATTAACACGTGCATTGCACGACCAATCTTCATTAGATAAGTAACGTGTTACTCTAGAGAATATATAGTGATTTTTGTCACGTAATATTTTCACGGTCTATGTTGAGTAACACATTTAAAGCAAACTTTGTATGGATTAAATTTCACGTTCAATTTATTGAACGGAAAATAATCTTTATTGATTTTTTTCTTGTGAAATATTGTAATATGTGCTTTATGTTGTGTCTTTGGTCTATAATTGTGAAGATTTATTTTTATTGTTGGTGTTCAAATTTGTAAACGTAAATATTTCAATCATTTGAAGCGTATGTAGCGAATGTGTCATGTTATCTTATTTTCACGGTCAACAAACGTACTCTTTGTAATTATGTTGTGTAGATTCACGATCAATATACATACTCTTCTAATTGTCGTTGTGTAGATCCATTGTTGATTATATGATTTTTTATTTTTGTTTTTTTATTGGAGTAGATATTTATATTATCTGATGGCTATAATACAAATTTGTCAAATTTTAGCAATTTTACAGTCATTGGACGTCAAAATTTACACCTATTCTAAAGAATTTGTCTTTGATTTGAAGAATGGAAAGAAATGTTATGATTTTATTTTTGTTGTAAAATATCACAATAATTACTTATTGATATAGTGAATTGGTGGTTGAATTGTTAATATCTGGTTTGACTGACAGTTACGTAATTATGGTTTTGATATAGTGAATCGATGGTTGAATTGTCAATATTTGGTTTGACTAGGGATTAAATAATTATGGTTTTTTTTTTTTTTGTAATGAAAGATTGGAATTACTTTTTTATATTGTCTATTAGATCGAGTTGTGAAGATCAGTTGTTAATAAATAATTCAATTACTTAGGAGAAACAAATATTTGATGTTATATTGTTTTCATGGTCGATGAACTTACTTTTTATAATTGTGATTGTCTTGATTTGTTAATCGTATTGTCTTTATTTATAGGATGAGTAGGCACTTAATAAAGGATATACTGCTAATTTGCCATACCATAATGGTAAGTGGATTTCAATATTTATAGTTAAACTTAACCGGCATGGATATGCATCTAAATATGCATACTAGAAGTAGTGATCAACATGTGATTGAGTATATCCTATTCATTATCATATTAAGATTTTTAAACTTTTTTTGTATTGATGGGAACCTATATTTAAACTTGTTGAGATCAAATATATTAATAAATGTCTTGTGTTGTGTAAAAGAAAAATAAAATCGAGTCATATCAGTTGTTTTTGCAAATACTATATCAATCTTAAGCAATAGAGTTTATTCCGGTCAAAGGTATGCATAACGTTCTCAATATAATTACTCGTAAGTTGAATGGTTATAAAAATGGTAAAAAAAAATTGTCACAATTTCATAATTGGAAATAAAAGTTATGTCTAAGCGATAACTTGAAAAGAAAAATTGATGATGATCGTCTCTTCAAATATGTAAATAAAAAATGAAATTCTTAAATTTTCTCCTTCCTTTAGCATGAGCAATGTATTCATTGATAAAAAAAGGAGACAATTTGTTGAATGGTATTCTATGTAAATTATGTGTAACAACAAAGCAAATACAATAACTTCACAACTCAACCACAAAACAAGCACGTACATTGCACGATCAATCTTTATTATATAAGTATTGTTTCTCTCTTGAGAATGTATAGTGATTTTTGTCACGTATTATTTTCATCTGTTTAAACAAATTATATATGAATTAAATTTCAAGCTTGACTTATTAAATGGAAAAGAATATTTATCGGTTTTTTCTCGTGAAATATTGTAATACGTCTCTATATTGTGTGTAGGTTTGTGATTGTGAAGATCTATTTTTATTGTTGTTCAAATTTGTAATATGTAAATAGTTTAATTATTTGGAGCGTATGTAACGAATCTGTTATTTTATCCTATTTCAATGGTCAATAAACATACTCTTTGTAATTATGTTGTGTAGATTCACCATCAATGTACTTACTCTTTTTAATTGTGACTGTGTAGATATGTTGTTGATTATATTTTCTTTCTTTGTTTTTTCTATCGGTTCTATGTGAGACTTTGTTGTTAAAGTTAAAATTTGAAATGGGAAAATAATTATTTTATTTAGGAGAGAAACAAATTTGTTGCGTTATATTGTTTTCATGGTCAATAACTTACTCTTTATAATTTAGGTTGTCTAGATTTGTTAATAGCATTGTCTTAATAAAGGGTGTATTACAAATTTGTCATACCATAATGGTCAATGGGTGTCAATATTTGTCTTAACTTAATTTGTCGAACGAAATTTTATGTAAATTATGTGATAAACAAAAAATGCAAATACAATAATTTCACAATTCAATCGCAAAATTAGCACGTGCATTGCATGACTAGTCTTGATTAGATATGTATTATGTTACTCTCTAGAGAATATATGTTGCTTTTCTCATGTTTTATTTTCATGGTCGATGTTGAATAACACATTTAAAGTAAACTTTGTATGAATGAAATTTCAAGTTTGATTTATTGAATGGAAAAGAATGTTTATTGGTTTTTTCTCGTGAAACATTGTAATATGTGCTTTATATTGTGTGTAAGCTAAGTAATTGTGAAGATTTGTTTTTATTATTGTCGTTCAAATTTGTAATATATGTAAATAGTTCACATTTGGATTGTATGTAGTGAATCTGTTATGTCATCCTATTTACATGGCAAATGAATGTACTCTTTGTAATTATGTCATGTAGATTCACGATCAATATTATAGCTTAATCTTTTTAATTGTGGTTGTGTAGATCCGTTGTTGATTATATAGTTTTTAAATTTTCTTTCTTTATTTTTTCTAGGAGTAGATATTTTTATTATCTGGTGGCTATAATGCAAATTTGTCAAATTCTAGTAATTTTATTGTCGACGGATGTCAAAATCTACAAATATATTAAAGAATTTGTCTTTGATTTGAAGAATGGAAAGAATATTATGGTTCTTTTCTTCATAAAATATTGCAATAATTACTTATTGATACGGTGAATCGTTTTTTTTGCGTTGCCAAACATCTAGTTTGATTGTTGTTATGTAATAATGTGAATGAAATATTGAAATTGTTGGTTATATCGTGTACTAGACTGGGCTATGAAAAACAATTGTTGATACTAACATCATCAATTGTAATTGATAATTTTATTAAAGAAGTCAAATGTTGCAAACACTTTATTTGTGTATTGAGTGGGACAATTTGCAGTTGATATTGTCGTTCAGATTCTAATATTATTTTGGTGGTAAATTATTGTACTCCTTCCGTCCCATAAAGATAATCCAATTTCTTTTTTCTTACAGTTTAATAAAATTTAGTTAATATAGTTGAAATAATAAATTTTATTATCATTTTTCTTAATATACCCTTACATTAATGTAATCAATATTTAAGGTAATTAAATTATGCATGCAATATTCAAGGTAATTAACCTATTCTTGGTGCTAATTATTGTTTAATGTAAGAATCAAGGTAATTAACACTTCAAAGTTATCCAATACAAATACAAATGATACATGTCATGGAAACGAATTTTTCTTTTCTTTTCTTTTTTTCTTTTTAATTTATTGTTCTATCTACAATTAAATAATGAAATGATTTATATTTGTGATAACAAAGAAAATTAAATAGGGGCATATTAGAAAACTAATATATTAATTACACTCTCAAATAAGAAACAAGATTATAATTTGGGAATGACGAAAAATGAAAACATGACTATCTTTATAGGATGGAGGGAGTAATAATTTTTTTTTATATTGTGTATTCAGTTGAGTTATGAGAGCCTCTTGTGGATGTTGGCTTTCATGATCTATAGTTGTGAAGATCTGTTCTTGTTGAAATAGTTAAATTTTTAATTATCTTGGTAGCATATATCATATTTGTTACATTGTAATAAAATTATATAAATGATAAAAACAAAATGACCATGTCTAAGTGACAACCTGAAAAGAAAAATTGACGATTATTATCTTTTTAAATTTGAAACGTAAAAATGTAATTCTTAAATTTTTTCCTTCCTTTATCATGAGCAATGTATTAGTTGATAAAAAAAGGACAAATTTTGTTTAACGATATTCTATGTAAATTATGTGATTAACAACAAAGTCAAATAACTTCACAATTCGACCAAAAAACTAGCACGTGCATTGCACGAACAATTATTATTAGATAAGTATTGTGTTACTCTCTTGAGAATATATAGTGAAATTTGTCACGTATTATTTTCATGGACAATGTTGAATAACACCCTTAAAGTAAGCTTTGTATGAATTATATTTAGCTAATTAACACAAAACGTCCCCACCTTTCAATGATTTTGTGCAAAACGTCATTTTCTTTCGTTTTTTTAGCAATTTCACCGTCCCTTTCGCCTTTCATTGCTAAAAATGTTCTTTCATCCACCCACCATCAAATACTTCGTTAACTCAACACAAAAAATCAATGTTTCTTTTTAAAAATAAGGGTAACATTCTCTTAGCTCAAATCTTCCTTCACGTCCATCTCTCCCTACACACAAACAAAGGAGACGCTATTTCTTCCATTTCATTGTACATTCTTCATATCCTCTTATGCTCGTTTCCTGTAGTCGCCACACAGTGAAAGCACGCAGTGAGGCGATTTGAAGCGAGCGAAGGTAAGAAAATTTAAGGTTGTTTTTTTTTTTTTTTCCCATTTCATATTTTGGTGTTTTGCATGATTGAGAGTTTGTGTTGAGTTTTCAAGTGGTTTTTGGAGAAAGTGAAGTGAGAAAAGTTTCTGCAAAGGTTAGAAGACATGAAAGGAACACTATTCTTTTTCTTCCCAAGAATCCATATGCTAGCCTACCGTACATAGTTGAGTCTGTTTGCACAACAAAAACTTTCAATAAATCTACTAACCAAAGTGTTGTGGGAATAAAAAATGGGCTAATACACTTCTAGCCTTGTGGTTGTGCATCAGTAAATATAGTGACCAAAGTGTTGTGGGAATAAAATGGAGATGAACATCTCTAGTTTATCAACCACATATTCAATCTCTTCATCTACCGTTCTCAATTTTATGAGTAACCCAACATTACAACAGTCATTGTTCTTCTCAAGGTGAGATACAGTGTTTTTACGTCATTATTTATTTATTTAATAGAATAATTTATATATTATTATTTTTATTACTGTTAGTTTTGAACAGTTAACTTTGAAGGCAGGAAGAAGGTTACAGTGGAAAAATTGGATAAAACTATTATCCTTGGTTTTTGAAAAGAAAAATTCTATTTTTGTTGAATTAACAGAGCATTTGCAGTGGGTGGATGAGAGAACCGTTTCTGTAATGAAATGTGAAAGGTGAAATTGCCAAAAAGGAAATGTATGAACGTTTTGCACAAAAATATTGAAAAATAGGATGTTTTGTGCTAATTAGCCAATTAAATTTCAAGTTCGATTCATTGAATGGAGGAGAATGTCTATTTGATTTTTCTTGTGAAATCTTATAATACGTTATTTATATTGTGTTTTAGGTCTTGAATTGTAAACATTTATTTTAATTGTTGTTGTTCAAATTGTAATACGTAAATAGTTCAACCATTTGGAGCGTATGTAGCGAATTGTTATCCCATGTCCATGGTCAACAAACCTATTATTTGTAATTATGTCGTGTAGATTCATTATCAATATACTTACTATTTTTAATTGTGGTTGTAGATCCGTTGTTGATTACATGAATTTTTTTTTCTTTATTTTTTTGTAGGGGCGGGTATTCCAATTATCTAATAACTTTAATGCGAATTTGTCAAATTTTAGTAATTTTACAGTCAATCGACGTCAATTTTTGTGGTAACTTCCACGGAGTTAAAATTCATATAAGGGTCCGTTTGATTGCAAATGTAAAAAATGGGTGGAAAGAAAATGTTTTACAGGGAATTGAATTGTCTAGAAATTGTTTTACTGTAAATTGTAATTAATTGTGTTTGATTTGTATAATTTTTCACCGAAAAATGTTGAAAGTTTGATATCCATTTGACTTTGTTTTTATGAAAATTGTCCATTAAAGTGATAATTTTTTCTACTGTTGGATTTAGAATTTGTTCCAATAGCCACAAAAAAAAAAAAATTGAAAAAAAATTACCATACCGAATACCATTCGTTTAACTTTTTTTTTTTGTATGAAAATTGTCGATAAAAATGATTCTTTTTTACAATTGTGTCTAGAATTTTTTCCAATTGTAAAAAAAAAAAAAAAAAAAAACTAAAAAACATGTAAAAAAAAAAAAAAAAAAAAAAAGCCTAAGAACCTCGAAAATCAATTCCAACGAAAACAACAAGAAAATGTTTTCCTTCAAAAGCTGGAAAATGTGGAAAGGTGGAAAATTTTTTACTATCAAACAGGTGAAAAAGTTGGAAAATGGAAAAAAAATTTCCATGGAAAATCATGGCTATCAAACGGGGCCTAAATGTTCTTATAGAGGCTACTCAAGCGATTTGAGTCTTTTCAACAACAATAATAAAAAAATTTAATGGAGCAAATGAAAATTTTATCAGTGATTGCCTACGATGTGACAGTTGATGATTTTGTTTAAAATCAACGTGGTTATTATCGACGCACCTCTATCAATGGTTATCGATATTCTTGGTAAAGTTATTGGAAATCACTGATGATCTTGAGTCAACAACTTCTTATCGATATCACTGACAAAAAATTAATATTTGTATTTGTATTTTTAATAAGATACCGACAAATAAGTTAAAACATATATTTATTCTTTCTTATAATATTATCGACTTATAAGTTATTTTTATAACTTCTATTTTGTTTCCAACAGAATAATCGGTAAGTATTTAATATTTATATTGTAATATTGTCTTTCATTTTCTTTTCATTAGTGGACATTTCAATTATCTCAAGGGTATTTTTATAATTAATAAACATCGTTACTTTATGATTAAATTATTCAGAAGTAGAGATGAGAATTATTGAGGGAAGTGGTTCGTGTCCATACTTTTTTTCGTGTCTTATATTAATTCAAATCAATATTTTCAAACCTTATTATTCAAAATGTAACTTCATTTGTCCAGATTGAATATCTCTTCATTATATACCTCGTGACAAAAAATTATTCGCATGTGATGAATATTCTCTTATTTGTTTCCTCGAGAAGAGATATCAAACTTGAATTCTTCCTCAAAAAAGAAAAACCATGTGTGGTTCTTTCTTAATCGCACTTTCACAAGTCATATTTTTTTTGTTTTGCATGTAGCAAGGATCATATTATTTTACTTCTTTAAGAAAAACAAACAAATCTTTTTTTTTTTCATATTTTTATATAATCATAAAACCCTTTCTATTATGTTGAGATACGAAAATTGTTATGTTACCACTCACTCCTTCAAAAGGGAAAACGGTTCTTGATTTTTTATTTCTTCGAAAAATTGTTATGTTAACCGTCCATGGTTTCTTATTTATTCAAAAATTGTTATGTTACTATTCACTCCTTCAAACGGGGTCCATGATTTTTTTATTTTTTATTTTCTAATAGTGAATATTAGGTTAGGTGTGCCTTCATGTAGTAATTAGGGGGTGTCCCAATCACTTCGTATGCATTAATAAATGACAGAGAATCTAGATAATTATTTAACTGCAATTAATGAAGAGGGGTGGTTTTGTCATTTTAGTTTATTGTCCAAAAGTGTAAAGCGTGCATGGAATCCTAGGCACGTGACTTTTCATCCTAGGAAAACCAACTAGTGTTGAAAAGTATGAATATACTATTGCGCCATTGCAGGGTGTGACACGCAAACTGAAAATATGTTGAATTCTAAACTTGACTATTAAACGAACGATTTGATTGAGACTTTTTTTTTAAAAATAAAATTATAGTTAAAAAATAATTATTATTATCAATTTAAGTTGAAATCAATACACATGTTCATTGAAAAGTGTAATGTAACCGATATGTCTCAAAATTAATAAGAGATTGTTGCAGATGACATCTCAATAGAAAATCAAACCGTAACTACGATATATAATCAAATCTTTACTGGGTGGGATTAAGCACTGTCTTAATTTAAAATTAACCAACAATGTCACACCAAAAATGTAAAAAGTAATTGTATCGATAACAAGATATTGAATTAAGAGGGATGGAATTAGAAAAAAAAAATCATATAATCTTAGTTCATTTTTAATTCAAATAATCATACATATCAATCTCAAAATGTTGCGCTAGTAGTCAAAAATGTAAATATGTTTGTATTTTAATTTAATATTATTATTTTCACATTAATTTAATTTTAATTTGTGTTCTACTTCTTCAAGAAGCTCACAATCTTTATGTTGTGGTCACATTTGGCTGCATATGTGCCCAAACTATCGTTTAAAACCTGAAAACTGGGAATTCTAATTCTCAAATTTTTAACATGGAAGTCATATTTGTCTACTTGTGTGTCTGTATTGGTGCTGAAATCTTGAATATTAGTATTGGGCTATCGCATCACGTAATACTATCACTAACCAAAAGTAGGTTGAATTCATCATTACTAAAGTACTCAACAAACCTGTTCAATCGTGGTATTATCTGTTTAGAAAAAAATCGATAAAAAATTTAATTTGAAATCAATAGTTGATATCTTAATCACAATTTTTAACACAACACTTTATCGAGTCATTGTCTAGTGGGTCCAAATTGATTTATGACTTAACCAAGTTGTACGTGTGGTTCTCATTCAAGTATTTCATATCTTTTTACATGACTTCATTCCATTTGACTTCTGCCCATGTAACACAACTTCTTTGTAAGCTTTTTCGCTCTCCTTTGGTATTACACACTCGTTAGTAGAGTATCTTATAGAAGGTTGACATTTTCTAGTAGATCGACTATTAATGGGGTCATTTGGGGGCAGCGATACTTGCTCAATCTATTCAGATGACTCCGAATCATCTTGTAAGAATATTACCATAAACAGTGCCACCACAATCCTATTGTACTTTTTTCCACCGATCGTCAAGCTCTACACATAGACAAATTGAACCCAAATTGACTGGAATTTCAATAGAGGATTTCTTCTTAACTTCGTCGTCATAGTGACACAAGCCAGGTTTAACAATTTATAAATATTAGGTTTCTATACCAAGTGTAGATAACCAAATACTAAAAATGCAATGATGAGGTTCAATTTTTTTTTTTTTTATATCTTTTCAAGTCAAAAATTTGGACTAAATTTATTAACTTTTTAAATGCAAAAGTCATCATTGACGGAAAGCATTATTGAGATAGACGCCTAATGTTGCGGAAAAGAGAAAATAACTTCCTTAAATCAAAATAACATTTTTATGTGTAATTGAACCCAAATTGACTGGAATTTCAATAGAGGATTTCTTCTTAACTTCGTCGTCATAGTGACACAAGCCAGGTTTAACAATTTATAAATATTAGGTTTCTATACCAAGTGTAGATAACCAAATACTACTGTCGAACTACTAAAAATGCAATAATGAGGTTTAAATTTTAATTTTTTTTATATCTTTTCAAGTCAAAATTTTGGACTAAATTTATTAACTTTTTAAATGCAAAAGTCATCGTTGACGGAAAGCATTATTGAGATAGATGCCTAATGTTGCGGAAAAGAGAAAATAACTTCCTTAAATCAAAATAACATTTTTATGTGGTACTTAACTACTCATCGAACCTATTTGATAGAGACTTTATTCGATTAGACAAAATTGATCGACACATTCTTTAGTGGGTCCAAAATTGATTAGTGATTAATTTGAAAGTCGTAATCAATATCTCAACAGAAAAAACGTCCAACGACATGATCAAATCTTTATTTAGTGGGACAAAGTCAATCACTAACTTAATTTAAAATCATGTTATTGCTTAAGAGATACATAAAAAAAAATAAAACATTGTAATATAAGGTAAGATGGTTTTTATTTCAAACACATGTAAATATCAATTTGAAAACACTGCACGAATTAAAAAAACATAAAAATATATAAGGAAAATTGTATTTTATTTTTTCATTGAATTTAATTTTAGTTTGAGTTCTTAATATTGTAGTCATGTTTGTTTACTAATGTACAAATTGACATCTAGATATATTCATTTTCCATTTTTATTTTTTTTATTTTGTAAAATTCATCCCTCAGTTCCATTCAAATGAACCTGGTAAAATTTGCTCTTATCACTTAAGCCTAGACTTTTGCCTCACATATTTTCATTTCCTAATAAAATTTTCATTTATTTTTAAATTTTTGTTAATTAATATATATTATGCCTTCTTCATTATTCAAATGTTTGTTCGCGAAAATTGTGCATTCTTAGTTTTATATTAGATGCAGAATGATGCTGCATGTACATAATTGTTTACATACGGATAAAATGTCAAAAAAAAGAGAGAGTTTTTTTTTTAATTTGATTGAAGAAGTTCTGATTCAAACATATATCACCACATCATATATATATAAATTATTGTGTACATGTTGTACGATCATTACAAGCCATCCTACCATTATTAAAATATATCAAAACTTTGAGAGTTCAATTAATATTAATTTAGAATTGTGTGGTTATATTAAAATTGATCAAAATAAGATTAATCACTTGACTAAAATAGTAGATCTAACCTAGGATTTGGAAGTGAACAAAACGGAAAAGTATTTGTACATCGTTTTTCAAACTAAGGTCCCACTTCAAATGTGCACTGAACAATGCAAATTAGAATAATTATATTTTCTCTTTGGGTGAATGGAATAGGATGCACTAATTAATGCACATTAGAATAATCTTTTTTCTTTCCTTTTGCGAGAATAAAATATGATTGTTCGACAAGATCGAACACAAGCAATAATAAAATAAGATTATGAAGCCAACTTAGGTACAAGAGTGAGATTGGCATTGCCGCATTGATCGAAGATATTTTTAAAATTTTTGAGATATTTTTTTTTTCCGATCACACATTTATCAATAAAATAATATTATACGTAAATCCAATTTTTTTTTAAATTTTTTAACCACGCGTTCTTCATCAATCTACTATTTCAAAATGCATTCTTACGAAAAAAATGGAAAACGAACGTGCTGTTAATCTAAGATATTCTTTCAATCTGATGTGTATTTTATGAGAGGTATTATTTCAATCTTAATATTTAAATTGGAATTATTGTACAATGATCTATTTATAAACGATTTATATGAGTATTTTAATCATTTTTGTGAGTTGACATTTTTCATTAATATATTAAAAGTTAAGATTAAGCTAGTGTTTGTCCCCCATTTTGGGGAAATTATCAATTTTGAAATAGTGATTGATGGAAGAATGTGTAATTGAAAAGAATAATGCTACTTGCAGTCGCTCACTACAACAGTCGCCCTATGTGGCACACACATGACATGTAGTTATTTGATGCATTAAATGTGGTAAAAAAAACTACCACATTAATGTATCAAATAACTATATCCCATGTGTATGCCACATTAGGCGACTGTTGCAGTGAGCGACTGCAAGTAGCATTACTCAGTTGAAAAATAATGAAAAATTTTAAATTTGTGTGTAATATTATTTTATTTGGAGAATGTGTGTTTAAAATTAAAAAAAATAATTAATGGGGCCCAAACACTAGCTAAGTCTCATTTCCAAAATTTATGGATGTTTGTATTTTAGTGATCCTTGTTAAAAGAATTTATGTGAAAGCTGGAAAAATTTAAAGATGGAGAAAAATAATACAATTCAAATCAGAGAAAAGTCACGCGGTCAAAGAGGGAAACTTCCAATATATATGCCCATGTTTGGTTTGGATTAAAATTTAATTAAAATCTCAAATCAAAGTCAACAATTAATTTTAATCACATATTTTATGGGATTCACAACTTTTCAACCTCACATTTTATCGACTTTTATTAAAATTTACTAAAAATATTAATTTAATCTATAGCAAATTAATAGTCATATGATTTATGAACCATAACTAAATTAAAAACAATAAAAAAAGTTTACATAATTCAATCATTCTTTAGAAATTCTTATTAACATTTAGGTTGATTTGTCAAATTTTTGCACCACGTGTCTCGTTCATGTCTAAGGCTGTTCGAAGCCTCCAACCAAGTTGTGTTAGAATTTTGCCTATTCATTTGTTTCGTGGAGTCTCGATGATCGAAGTATAAATATTCATCACATGTAATGTAGACACGCGAAGTGACTCTTTTATTGGCTAATGTTGCATTTAAGTTGATCGCAATGATTTTTGCAAGTAACAATGTTCGTAATTATAGTTTTATTTTCAATTGAACTTCTTATCGTATGTACTTACTATATATTAATTTTTTTTTTGGACCTCATTTATGAAAACAACGGTTCTTAACCAATTGAGACGATATATCAGTTTGTATTGATTCATCTATTTTTGGATTTCATCCATAAATATAATTTAGAAAAATACTTATTATTTAACATCACAAACAGAGAAACCTTAAATTAATTATATTTATATTAAACTATCAACATACTTTTTTCTGTATGTAATTTTTTATTTCTATTACATTTTATGACGATAAGAATTCTATCAATAAATACTAAGATATTTAAAAAAAAAAATAAAATTATCACCGAATAAAACTCCTTTACATAATCTTAATTGATTTTTTTTTTCATTGCATTCGGACTTTCTATATGTAATAAATACACATTTAGTGTTTCGCCCGTAATTGTTTAATTTATATATGAAAAAAATATAACTCTTAAGAGTTCATATTGGGAAAATTATTTGAAATAAAGGTACATAAAATTTGGAATTAAACAAGTTGTACATTCCTTTTGTACAATAAATTTGACATCCTTGATGTGTCAAAATCATGTGCATTGATTCAAATCATTGATCACGATTTTGAGTCTGACACATAATGAATGTCAAATTTAATGTACAAAATGAATGTACATGTAGCAACTTTGTAGACTTTGGGGGCTTTGTCTAAATTTAGTGCCGAACTGCCTCACTTATCTAGAAGTTGACCTGATTATGCTTCCCTTTTATAATAATTTCACATATACCATAACATCTTGCAAATTTACGCTTGACATGACAAGTATTTTGTAACTCACTTCTTTCAAAAAATAAAAAAACTTTGTATTTTGAAACTCGAAATGTACTTAAATAACTCATACCTTCAAAAGAAAAACCCCCGATTATTTTTTACAATATTGGAAATTAGGGTAATTTTGGTAAGTAATTACAAGTGTTAAGAAATGTTTGAAATTGACATCCAAAAAAAAGAAATGTTTGAAATTAACATTAAATAAATGGAAATTAAGAAAATCATTGAAACCACGTATTTTAATAATTGCACCGTATTTTACTACATGGAAAATGTATTTTTACTATTTATCATACTTACGTCTCCTTTATTCATCGTATTCTTATCGTAAACTTTCAATGAATTAGTACATTTTGTCCCTAATGGAGCAATGTGTCCAAAAATTAAAAGGGAGTAATGAAATGTTTAGTATAAAAATATGATTAAAAAAAAAAAAAAAATAAAAAATAAAAAGGAAAAAAAAAAAATTTAAAAAAAAAAAAAAAAAAAAAAAAAAAAAAAAACCAAGAACATAAATAACCTATTTTGTGCAATCTCCCTCTAACCTTTCATTTTGGCACAAAAACCTCCTAAATCAGCCAAACTTTACGGAATACCTCCCGTTGTTCATATATGTAATGGCTTAGGTCAACAATTATATAATAACTAGTCATCAATAGGAAGTAGGCAAAATTTTCCTTTAAAATCAGTTGTGAGGGCCAAAATGAATAAAATCACCGAGGGCATTCTTGTCTTTGCAAGTTCATATTTTAATTTAAGAACATCTTAGACCAATTTATAGAGGAACCCACTTATACTCTTCACCAATAAATGAAAATGGACGTTCTTCACAATACATGAATCCGCACTTCAACAGATGCTAACAGCCACATAGTTCAAATTTTGAGAACTCTTCCTCCGTTCTTAAATTCTTGATATATATTATAAAAAAAAAGTAGCACAAATTGATGTTAAGTTTTGAGGAAATTACATGAAATCAGGGGGTTTAGTTTGACATTTTTTAAAAATCAGATATTACCTTTTAAAAAATTAGGTTTGAAGTTTATTTTTGCGAAAATCAGGTACTATATTAGAACTCTAATTTATCAATCCCGTCTCCACCCTAATTTATCATTCCTGTCTCCTTACCTTCTCCGCCTCTCCCTCCCTCTCCACCCAGCGATGCGACTGTCAGCGTTCTCGTCTCCCTCCCTCAATTAATTTTAAAATATGTGACATGTGACCTATAATTACGTATATGTGACCATTAATTATATAACTGTGATTTTATTATATTTAATTAATAGATATTTTTAATTAATTAACTAAAACCTGATTTTTGCATCACATATTTTAAAATTAATTGATTATAGATTATTTCGAGGCCACAGATCAAAAATTTTGTACGTCACATATTATTTCGAGGTCATAGATTTTTTTGAGTCACATATTATTACATTTTTAGGTCACAGTTGAGTAATTGATCACAAATTACAAAACATTTGGTCACAGATGACCAAACATTTGGTCACAGACTACCGCCACTACCACTATGGCCACTTTCGACCACACTCACCAAGCCACCGCCGCCACAACAGCACCAACAAAACCACTGACAACCACCTTCACCACCAATCACTTGCATATTACCTATTTTATAGGTCACAAATGCCAAACATCTCCAACAGAATCGCGCCCACACCTCTACCTCTGCCTCCGCCAACGCCACAACCACCTATTTACTAATGACACCATACATAACAGAAGTTAGAAAAGTGTTGCTGAGGTCAGTGTTAGAGAGGAGTGACATTATCAAAGCTCTACAGATTCAAAGCACCACTACCCACCATCGACTCCTATGCCGAATTAGGTGGTGTCGCTCCAGACTGCCTGTCGAGATACAGAATCTGAAAGAACTTCATGTAGTTCTCATATGCCATTAGCTTCTCACTCATCTTCTGCACTTCATTCTCCGCCACCGCCAAGGCTGCCGCCTCTTCAACCACCTTAATTACCGTCTCTTTACCACCATTACTATTTCCACTCACCAACAATATCACCGCCACCACCACAGCCAGCATCCCAACCACCACCAAAATATTAGATCCACAGAACCACCACCACCAACAAAATCACTACACAACCACCGCAAAACAAAGATCCAAAATCACCACCACACAGTGCCACGTCGTTTTGAAAAGAAGAAATGACAGAGAATCATCAATAGAGAAATACACGAAACCACCTGTCGAATACGTCACGAACGATCCAAAACTCTTCCTCACCACACACCCACAGCAGCAGCGTGGAGGCGTTGTTGCGATTCATAGCAGCGCCTCGACGCTATGAAAAGTAGCTCACGACGCTGCTGTGAATCACAGTAGCGTAGCGACGCCAGCAGTCGCGCGCGACGCTGCGTCAAGCAGCGTCGTTGGGTGGAGACAGGAGGGAAGGGGAGGAGACGAAAGGAGAGGAAGGAGAAGGGGAATAGACGGGAACACCGACAATCGCATTGCTGGGTGGAGAGGGGGAGGAGATGCGGAGAAGGTGAGGAGACGGGAATGATAAATTAGGGTGGAGATGAGATTGATAAATTAGGGTTTTAATATAGTACCTGATTTTTGCAAAAATAAACTTCAAACCTGATTTTTTAAAAGGTAATACCCGATTTTTAAAAAGATCAAACTAAATCACTGATTTCATGTAATTTCCTCATTATGATTATTTTAGCCCTCTTAATATTTAATTAGTCAGTTCAGCTTAAATTAAATTGAATTGAAAATTACAAAAGTAAAAAAATGTTCGAACGAGTCAGAAAATTCAGAAAGAGCAATACGGGGCAGATCACGGACGTGGAATTTTCTAGTGCTTGTTTGAATTAAATTATAATGTTATAGAATGAGTACTAAATAAGTTAATTGTAATTATGAATTTTTTTTAAATGTATGGTTAAAATTAATGTTTAAAATTGATTGGAAAAAAAAAAGTTTTCTTTGTATCATAGAAGGGTAGTCTTGTCCTTCCATTATATTGTCCAAAGTGGTTGTGGCGCGTATATCGTGGACCCCTAAGCACGTGACTTTTATCATTCGAAATCAAAATTGGCGATGAAATCTATGATTTTTAGTATTGGATTGGACGATTGGATTATAAAACTCGAGGGCCCACTTAAAAAGATAAAATAATTATAACTCCGTACTTCATAATTATTTGGTGGGACCAAATTGATTATGGTTCAATTTGGAATATTTAGAGGATATTTCAAGAGAAATTAGAAGGCATCCGCGTAATTATAATTCATTTTCTCTCCCTATCAATCACTGATTATTTAACAAAATAATATTACACATAAATTTTTAAAAAAATTATTTTTAACCACGCATTTAAAAAAAAAAAAAACTATTCCGAAAATTATAATCACAAATAATAGAGGCCAAACGGGGCTGAGTTTGTTTGATAGGACCAAACCGATCTCTCAAGCGTGTAGATGATATTTCAATAGAAAATTAAATGATAACGAAATTTATTTAATGGGTTCAAATTTAGTTTGAAATGTGCAGCGACCCATTTAAATTTATTGGCAGAAGAGAAGGAAAACAGATTTAAAAAAAAAAAAAAGATTTTAAAATCTGGCATAGGTCCAGAAAATGTATTTAATCCTCCTAAATCGAGATCTTGCAGAACCGAATTTGCAATAATGGCTAAGGAGGCAAGGACGTTAATGTTAAGACAGTTTCTTTAATTAAATTGCATGTTACACTTTTACTATTAAAATTTGTCAAAGTCTAATAATAAATTGAGTAAAATGAGATTAATTATTTAATAAAAGGTAGAAAATTAAGTGTTTGGTACGTTATTTTTAAACTCATGTTCCCATTTCAAATGTGACATTGAACATGAGATAAACCAAGTATTTAAATAATAAAGTTCTGATGACATAGGTCGGTTTGAAATTTAAGACATAATTCATTTAAATGTCAATGTCAAAGTTGATAGTCAATGAATACCTTGACATACGTTGACATGTGGAATTCAATCTTGTAAATTTTTTTCCAATTTGTTCTCTTCTGCTTTGTTTGTTTTCAACGAAAAAGGAAGAAATGAAGGCAAATTTAAAGTTGACCGATGTTAACACTTACTATTTAATCATGTGAATGTGCGTCGATTGCCATTCTTCTCTCTATTTTTAATTGAAAATTTGGTCTAGCCTCTGGGCCAAAGCCGCCTAGGCAATGGACTTGGGCCTAAAAAAAATTTTGGTTGACCGTTCTGATGAGGAGAGGGAAGAGACTAAATCATCGATTTGCAGGTTTAGTTTTCAGAGAAGAAATTGCTTCACATTTTTTTTGGGATAATTGTAGCAAAAAGCCCCAAATCTTTAAAACACTGACATACTTTTCCCAAACATTTGATTTGTTGCAATCGTCACCCCTAACCTTTTGAAACGTTGTAGGAGAGTCCTTTTGGGCGGTTTCCATCCAAAATACCGTCAGTTGATCCAAAAATTGATTTTGACCACAATTTAATCAATTTTAAAAATGTAAAATGGTAATTAGCTATTAATCACATTAAATAATTGAATAATAAACAATTTTTTTTTAAAAAGGTCAACCCCACCCCAAACTAAACCCGAAACCAGAACCAGTTGTTCTCTTCTCTTAACCCCACCCAAAGGCAAAGCATTGTATATTGAAGCTCTCATGCAGCCAACCGACCTGTGCTTCTTCAACTGCACCATCTTCTCCTTTGCTGCTTCCGTCACAAACTCAACTCCAGCTTTGCCAAAGTAATTGGCACATTCATCAATGTCCTCACACTTTTTTCCACCGGACACCTAAAGAACCATTTGCTCCCGTCAATGGTATCATACAAAATCTGTGCCTTCTTCACATTCTTCTTCTCCACTTCATTCAATCCACCCTGAGCAATGAGATCTTCGAACACCAGGCCACACATATAAATACCGAAGAAAGGGGGACAACGTATTTGGTTGTGCATTTCCAATCAAATCCGACCTTACTATCACAATTGTAACCCCAAATGGACCGACATTTTTCTGGGCTCCAGCGTAGATCACCCCAAATTTACTCACAACCGTTGGCTTGGAGCAAAATTTGGATGAACTTTTTTTTGTTTATTATTTAATTATTTAATGTGATTAATAGCTAATTACCATTTTTCCCTTTTAAAATTGATTAAAATGTGGTCAAAATCAATTTTTTTGGGTCAATTGGCGGTATTTTGGATGGAAACCGTCCAAAGGACCTCTCCTGCAACGTTTCAAAGATTATGGGTGACGGTTGCAACAAATCAAAAATTTGAAAAAAATCTACCAGTGTTTTAAAGGTTTGGAGCTTTTGTTGCAATTATCTTGATGTAAAAACTAGAAAAGTTTTCAGCTCAATTTGGATAATCTTTTTTAATACAACTCAACTTAATTGAAATTTTCAAAGTTTTAAGGGAAGTGATACCTAATTGAGCAATTGATGTGTTAGATTACATTAAGAGAATTAATTGTTATTTTTCAAATGTTTGGATTGCTTATAGAGTATTATTTACTATACATGTCACCTTGCTTTCGTCGAAAGAAGTTTTTCAAAGTTGAAGTTGATTAAATCTTATCTTCGGTCAACCATGTCACAAGAACGATTGAATGGATTGGCTATGATTTCTATTCAAAAAAATATGTTGGAAAAACTTGATTTTAGTAGTTTGTGTTGGATTACATTAAGAGAATGAACTGTTGTTTTTGCAAATGCTTGGATTGTTTATAGAATATTATTGACTATTCCTGTCACAGTTACCTCTGTTGAAAGAAGTCTTTCAAAGTTGAAGTTGATTAAATCTTATCTATGATCAACTAAGTCACGAAAGATTGAATGGATTATGTTGAGAAGTTCACGTGTGATGTGTGCTACCAGAATTGAAGAAAGCATTTTTATTAAATGCGATTTTGTTAGTAAAGGCTTTTATCGAGATTGAGACATGTGGACACATAATGGCCGTTGGATGAAGGGTTCTGAAGTCTTCTATTTGACTTAACTTTTGAGCTATCGATCATTTGGACATATAACTTAGTATATTTAGTTTCGTAAATCTGGATGATGGAGAAATTAGTGCCAAAAATTAACCTTGGAATTGGAAAAATATTCAAAAAGTTAAAATTTTATATTGGAGGAAAAATGTAGGTACATTTGTTCAACATTGGGAGATTGGTTTTATAACCTATTCAAATTCTCCATGTTTGGAAATTCACTTTGGACACCAAGGGATACCATAAGTCTTTAGGAGGGACGAATATTCAAATCCTACTGAATTCGATCTTAAGTGCACAGGTGCACCATCGTCATTGTCTGATTTGAGCTCGAGCTTGTTGGTTCTATAATTGGACTTGTCCAATATATTCCTTTTGGACCAAAGAAATAATTAATTAATTTTAATTTCATTAAATCTCCTTTTATAGATTTCAATGGATTTGAGACACGTGACATGACTCGGATTAATATCCATCTTTTCTTTCTTTCATTTTTGTTCTGCATGCTTAAAATACATTATGCTTTAGCCCTTTCTTCTTCATAAAGATAACGAAACACATTTATGGTTTGCCATTTCTTGTAGTTTATAGTGCTTCTATATTGAGAAAAGATTAATATATCTTGAAAGATGACTGTCGTTCTACCTTGAGCACCATGCAGGAAATATTCATTTTAAGGAAAATGAGTCGAACTATTGCCTCGATCTATCATTCTCTTACTTCTTCATTTTACTTTTCAAGTAAGTACTTTGTATAAAGGGCCCGTTTGAGCCCAATTTTTGTCAAAAAAAAAAAAAATGCATTTTTGAGTAGTGTATTGATGAGAAATGTGTGGTTAAAAAATAGGGAATTTTTTTTGGATGTGCATGTAATATTATTTTATTGAAAACGTGTGACTGAAATGGGGTCAAAACACCATTCAAAAATGCATTTTTTTTCAAAAAAAATGGAGCTCGAGCAAGGGCTTAGTTTAAATCGGTATTCTGCATGTCCAAACCGAATATAATTTTGCATCCTAGTATCTAACATTTTGTATGCTCTTCTGCATTGTGAGAATTTAAGTTCTAAGTTAAAGCCTTCTTTCTCTTTTCATGTATCTGACAATCAATGCTTGGTTACCAATTGCTCTTCCTCGGCTTTCCTTTTCTGCTCCATTTTCCAAGTCAAAGTTTAACATTAAACTTTTGCCGTATTCATTTATATTTAATTTTGTCAATATTGAATGTGTTTTGGTTAAAATATGATATCAATTTGAATCAATTTTCAGTACATGATCATTCCATTGCTTCGTCTATTTATACAGCTGAGTCTTGCTTACTATACATACAAGAAAATTTTAGAATTAAGTTGCCAAGTGGATAACAGAAAACGAACTCAATTCCTAGAAATCAGGCACCAAATCAGCTGCTGCATGAAGGCTGTTATTCGGTTGTGCAATTGATGGAAAGATTCTAATACCAAGACACCAAGTTGTCTCCATGATATACACGATAGCCTGCAGTAGATCGTCTATCATCTGGACATGATGCCCAGTCAGAGTCAGCAAAGGCAGTTATGTTAAGACTATCATTCCTTTGAATGGTAAGTTCATAATTTAGTGTGCCTTTTAAGTACCTAAACACCCCCTTTAGTACCTTCCAATGAGCCTCAGTAGGTGCTTGAAGAAACTGACTTAATCTCTTAACTGAATAAGTAATATCTGGTCTTGTGTGAGCTAGTTATTGAAGTCCACCTATTGCACTTCTATACAAGGTTGGATCTTTCATAGGTTGTCCCTCAGTTCTTGAAATCAGTTTTCCTACAGCCATATGTGTTAGGCTTGGTTTTAAACTCTCATATCCAAGTTTTTAAGCAGGTCGACAGCATACTTTGTCTGTGTTAAATACAAGCTAGTTGCATCTCTGTGCACCTTTATTCCCAGAAATTGACTGAGTCTTCCCATGCCTTTAAGAGCAAAGCTTTTGTTTAGCTTATCAATAAATTCTTGTACCTGTTGAGAGTTACTCCCTGTTGCAACTATATCATCTACATAAATCAAAACAAATAGCACATCCTCTTTGTTTGCCAAGAAGAATAACAAGTTGTTAGCCTTGGACTGTCTGAACTTCCATTCTAACAAGGTACCCTTGAGCTTCTCATGCCAAGCTCTTAGGGCACGTCTCAGTCCATACAAGGCATTCTCCAATTTGCATACAAAGTCAGGATTTCCCTAAACTACATATCCATGTAGCTTATTCATATAGACTGTTTTATTCAACTTACCATTCAAGAAGACATTATTTACATCTACTTGTCTAATCTCCCAATCCTTAGAAACTGCTAGTGTTAGGATAATTTTTAGGGTTGAAGCCTTAATAATAGGGCTAAATGTTTCACCGAAGTCTACTCTAGGAGTTTGAAGAAATCCTTTTGCAACTAACGTTGCCTCGTGCCTTTGTATTCTCCCTTCTGAATCATATTTCAATCTGAATACCCATTTGTTGCCAATTATCTTCATACCAGCTTCTTGAGGTAACAGTGTCCATACTTTGTTCCTAATTAGTCACCATGCTCTTCTTGCACGGCTTTCTTCCAATTATTATTCGTCAAGGCTTCTTCGACAGCGAGTGGCTTAGATTCTACTGATTTTTCCATTGTCTGATTTGTGTAAACTTTCGATTTGTAGATCTCAGCTTTGCTCCTAGTGATCATCTGATGTCCAGTGTTCTGAATTGCATCTGTGTTCTGAGTATTAGTTTCATCTCATTTACCCTCAATATTGTATCCTCTAGGCCGTGTTTCAGTCACCTCAAGATCATCACGTTCTTCTTGATTTACTCCAACATCACTATTTTCTATACTTTCTTCACCCCTACTTTCAATTTCCAAATCTTTGTCAAAAGAGTCTGTAGTAGGTAAAGCATCAGGATGTATTGTATCAGGTTGAGGGGTTGACACATGAGTGGACTCTATAGCAAGGGGAAGAAAGTCTATAGCATTTTCAGGAGTTTGTGACTTGACTCGTTTGTTTATGAAACCTATTTTGAAGGGAAAATTAAGTTCATTGAATAGCACATGGATATATAAACTCTACCACTTCGACTTAAGCACTTATATCCTTTGTGTGAATCACCATAGCCAAGAAAAACACACTTTTGGGAATGAAAATCAAACTTATGTATTTGATAGGCTTTGAGGCAAGGATAGCAGGCACATCCAAATATCTTTAGCATTTTGTAATCAAACACTTTTCCAAAAAACACTTGATATGGTGTTTTATTTTGGAGTAGAGGGGTAGGAAGTCTATTTATCATATAAGCTGTTTTGAATGATTCCCACCAGTAATATAGGGGCATTTGAGCTTGAGCTAGAAGTTAATCCAATTTCAGTAACGTGTCTATGTTTCCTCTCAACCCTGCCATTTTAAACAGAAGTATATGGACATGAGTGTCTAAGTTCAATGCCAAAGTTTGAAGCAACTTTGCTGAAGTTCCTAAACTTCCCCCCCCCCTCCAATCTAATTGCAATGTTTTAATGCTCATTTCCAACTTGTTTTCAACTAATGTTTTGAATTGAACAAAGAAACTTAATGCCTCAGACTTGAGTATCATAGGATATATCCAGGTGAATCTACTATAGTCATCAACAAAGATTATGTAGTACTTAAATCCAGAGGTAGAGTTCAATGGAGCTGGTCCCCAGACATCATTGTGCACGAGTTCAAAGGGCATTGATGCATGTGATAAGGATATGCTAAACGGTAGTGTATAACCTTTACCAAATTTGCAAGATTCACAGAAGTTTGGTCTTTCATTAGCATTGACAGATTTATTGCAAGATTTAAAAACTTGATTCAGGACATGGTTAGAAGGATGGCCTAATTTCCTATGCCAAACATCTAGTTCAGACTCTGAGACTTTGACACTACATGTTGACTCATCACAATTGGTGGTCACTGTAAGGCAGTTGGAATTATTTAGATGACTTGACTCTATGGTAGTGGTTTGTGGCTTTGATCTTGGCAACATCAATTGACACAGTCCATCCTTAAGCTTCCCTAATAGTAGTGTCTTCCTCGTTTGCGAAGCCTTAACAACACAAGAGTTAGAGAAAAACTCCATAAATACATTATTGTCTTTGGTAAGCTGTGAGACACTAACCAGATTCTTTTTAATTGAGGGCAAATGCAGCGGTTTATGCAACACAAGAGGTTTTATATCTAATGTATGAATATTTCCTTTTCCACTGTAAGCAATTTGCAATGATTTTCCATTACCAACTAGCAATTTTTCCTTACCTTCATATCTTTTGACATTTTGCAGGTTACCTTTGTCAGCTGTCACATGGTTGCTCGCACCTGAATTCACAAACCAGACTGGATCTTTAAGCACTCTTGGTGAGGCTACATATGCTGATGGTGCTGAGCTGTTGTTTTGATGACCTTGGCTGCTTGGCTTACTCTCCATATACCTTTCATTATATCTGTTGAAGCACCAACTAGCAAAGTGGTTGTTTAGTCCACAAATTTGACAGGGTCCTCTGTTTTCACTTTGTCTTCCACCTCTTCCCTTGCCTCTGGTTCTGCCTCTGAAGTTTATTGACCTACCATTGTTGAATCCTCTAAAGGTTCTACCACTGCCTGAACCAGTTCTTTGAGTTAGTTGTACACTAGACTGACCAACATTCATAGATGTAAAATTGTTCTTGACTTGGTTCAAGTACTCAAGCCCGTTCTCAAATGTCATCAACACTGATGACAGTTCATGCCAAGATATGTTTTCTCTGCTATTGACTTGTACCACTATGGGTGTGTATTTTTATCTAGCTCTGATAACGCTTGAGTTACAAGGTCACTATGATCTATAGTCTTCCCTGCTATCTCTAGATTGTCAGCTAACTACTTGATTGTTGTGAGGTCTTGATCCATGGATATTGAGCCTTTCCTAGTCCTTTGCAGTTCACCAGTGAGAAAAACAACTCTTGATTTGTTCAGTACACCATAACCTTCTTCCACTGCAGTCCATAGCTTGCTGAAACTCGAACATCCCATGACTCTCATTGCTATTTCAGGAGTCATGGATGAGTATAACCGTCCCATCAACAATTGATCAGTTGAAACCCATCTATTATACTCAGGATTCTGATTCATCTCCATTGCTTCTCCTTAACCAACAATGGTTTGTGTGGCTAGAAATTCTGGTGAGCACTCCTTGGTTCCCAACAAATATCCTTCTATATTATGTCCTTTGATTATAGGTATAATCATATTCTTTCGCAAGAGGTAGTTGTTCCTATCGAGCTTTACTGATGGAGTTTGATTTAGATTCATTCCAACCGGTGGGAATTGATTTACAGCAACCTGGGCGACTGGTAACATGCCGAAATCAGTTGGACTAGATTGGTTGCACGTGCTAGTGTTAGCCATATTGGCTCTGATACCAGGTTAAAATCTAACATTAATTTGAATCAATTTTCAGTACATGATCATTCCATTGCTTCCTCTATTTATACAGCCGAGTCTTGCTTACTATAAATACAAGAAAATTCTAGAATTAAGTTGCCAAGTGGCTAATAGAAAACGAACACAATTCTTAAAAATCAGGCACCAAATCAGCTGTTGTATGAAGGCTGTTATTCGGTTGTGCAATTGATGGAAAGAGTCTAACAGTTTTGATTATAAACATTATAACACAAGCGATCTTTCTTGTGCGGAACCAATTCTCATGATTTGGGGTGCTCTGTCGATCTATTTAAATAAGGCTTATTTTGGCAATATATATGTCGGCATACTATTTTCAATTTAATTCATAGTGATACGTAGGGTAGACTAGTAGTGCCAAATATGGATTATATATAATAAAGATGAGAGCCATTCTAATTAATTGTTTGCAGCAGTTTATCGATGCTCGTTAGCACAGTGAAGCCCCTCAAACCAGAAATTTCAAAGGTTGGGGCTTGTAATTTACATGGAATGGAAAAGAATGATATAGTCAATAAAACAATCACTTGTATTCTTTCTTAATTATAATTTTACAATATAAAATGTAATAAGTATCTTATTATTTGCTTCTTTGATAAAAACTCCCAATAGTTCTTATTTATTGAATATAATCATAAAACCCTTTGTATGTTGAGATTCATAAATTAATACATTACTTACTCATTCAAAAGGGCAAAAAACTATAAGTGTGTCTGGGATCCATTTTGGCATTTTTTATTTCATTTTTTTACCATTTGACAGGTAGATGGGGTCCACTTTTGCAGTAATTATTGATGCAATTGCCATGTTTTAAAGGAGAATTAATTTTATGCGGAGGGCACAGTGATAATTGTCTAAAACTATAAAACCATATTAATTGTTTGTTCTTAGGTTAGGCAATAAAGGTCGAAAAAGGATAATCACTCATTTTTAAAATCTATGTTCTTAATATCAAAGAGTCAGTGACGCAGAACAGAAGCCTTGGATTTACGTAACAAGAAATATTGAAACTCAAGGAAAAACAATAGCCTCCAATATTATTCAATAATCCGAAATTCGGCAATATAAGAGACTTTAAATAGTCTCTGAAAACCCTAATTTAAGCAAAAAGACCAAAATAGACATTTATTAAAAAATAAAAAATAACGCTAAAACTTCGACGACCCGATAACATGCCTTAAACTGCAAATTTGAAGTTGGAAACGAGAACATATCATAATAGAAATTCTGACAATGGTGCAAAAAGTTATGCTAGTTTCTTCGAAACAGCTCATTTTGCCAATTTTCGGTCCAATTCTTCTTCAAATTCTAACGCCAATTGTCCTACATCAATCAGACAGAGAGGAACTGTCGAACTGGAACCTATTAACTAAAAATAGGTTGGGTTTCTTACTTAACTAACGCATAAAGTGGTCATGTGTGTATATGATCCTCAAATATAGAATATGAAATGTTAATGATATTTTTAAAATGGAAGGTGAGTTTCTAATGTTGTTCAACATGACATATATATTCATTGTATTCTTTTCTCAATATTTGTATTGACAATAGTGTATCGACACAAGTATAGTTCAATGAAGTGGATCTATTTATTTTCATGCCACAAGTATGACGTATTTAGAGAGAGAAAGTTGAGTAGAGAGGATGTGACGGTGTCACGGTGAGTATGGGAGAAAGAAAGTTAGATCGTATTTATATTATTTATTTAAAATAATAAGGGTATACAAATCTTTTTATTCAAAAAAATCGACTTTTCACCATCAAGTTAATAGAATTTGACGGAATGGGTGATTTGTACAAGGAAATCATGATTCCATTGGTCAAGAATGAAAGATAGGGATCATTTAGGACAAGGATTATACTTTAGGGGACCATTTATGCCAATTTCCCCAAATTTTAAAAATAAATAATAAAAATGGGCAACAATAATTTTAATTTGTATAAAGTATTAACTGACGGACTAATTTTCATTCACCCTCAATACTTTGGTTCCTTCTAATAAATTTCCACGTTAGCCAATTGCTAGTGTAGAACAAAGCTCCGAGGTACACGCAATTTCATGAACCTCGTACAAAAGCCGGTCAATTCTGTCGGTGCCCCCCAAGGACACGGGTCATTTCTTCCAATTACTTTTATTTTTAACTTTCGTGCTAGCTTTATCGATGTTAATTACTATTAAGCTCTATTTGACAATCATTATTTTAAAATATTTATCCTATATACTCAATTTCAATCACACATTTACACAATAAAATATTTTGTCTGTAAATAAAAAAAAAATCATACTTTTTAACAACGTATTCTCTTAAAAATCACAATTCAAATTTCAAAACTCCATGTTCTTCAAATAAAGATTGTCAAACAAGGGCTAAAGGACTTGCACCCTGTTTGGATGCAATTTATAAATTCAGTTAAAATCAAAATTAAACATTCATTTAAATCACACATTGGCGACTACTTCTCATTATTATTACATTTTATAGAATTTACTACTATTTATCCTATTTATAAATTTTCCAAATGAAGCCTTATTCAAGAAGTCCATCTGATTTTTCAAGAAAACATTGATTGAAATTCTTTAATGGTTTCTTCTAGATTAGCTAATTTTCTAGGATAAATACTTTTGCTACAAAAAAGAGTCGTGAGAGGACATGCTCAATTTTCTATGCTCTTTCTATGACTAAATGATCCTTATAATATAATTCAAGTCAATCAAAATTCTTCCCCAAAAGCTTATTACTATATGAGCATTCAAAAAAATGGAAAACATTCTGTTGTAATTTTTTTTTTCGTTAATCACTGAATACGCTATTTTTAATGCAATCAAATTTTCTGTTGTAACCTTTTCTTTAAATTGTCTTTCGTCCCAAATCGACCAAAAATAGGTAGAAGGTAATTTAGTTGAATAGACTACTGCCGCATGATACTCCTTTCTGCACTAAAAGGAAAGGCACTTCATGATACTTGGTATGTTGCCCCCTCCATGTGCTAACCTGCCTTCCCACCCAGCCCAGTTTGTCACAAAATCTGGATAGGCTCAGCCTTTAAGAGCGTCCCTATCACCTCTGCAACTGGACCAGTCTGGCTCGATTGACACCACTATACTACGTATTAACACGTGAATCGTTACGTATCAACTCTCTTTATGTGCGCACACGTCTTGACGGTAGAAAATAGTTTGATGATATTGTTAATATGCTTAGTCCCACTTGTCCACTGATAGTCTATTGGTCCTGGAAACCATAATTGTACCTTAGAAAGTTGCAGGAAAGATCTACTTGTTTTTATTCAAGAAAGTAATGGCACATTTGCTAGAATACCAAACAAAGGACAGTTAGGTTTTATGATAGCCATACCTTCTATTTGTTATTCCTTAGCCATGGGGTATCTATTTTTAGGGTACTTTTTGTGGTCCTGCTCTATATTCCTTTTTTTTTCATGAATGACTCTTTCCTCCCCTCCCCTTCCATTCAAGTAATCATATAATGAACATATACAATGTATATGCGTTCACTCCTTTCTCGATTCACACGTGTAAGGCGGTCCACTTTTGCATAACCCAACTTAGGTTTTTCCTCGTTTTTAACGTATGCTTGATCCAAACTTATGACATAAAGTGAGCACGGGACATGCTGTCCCTGACCCACCTTTCGACCATGTTATTTCTCAGACAAATTAATTGGTTGAAAAATTATGTTAATTTAAGAAATAAATCAAATAGCACATTATGCAAAAGAACAATCAGCCCTTTTATGGGCATATATAAACTGTTTCTAATATGAGACAGATACTGCACAATCAAACTTTGGACGAATTGACGAAACTCTTTTCATCAGCCTTGCTGAGAATTAGAGAACAAAAGTCCCAACATAATCAAATCCTACGACAAAGAATGCTATAGATTGGAGAAATAGGTACACGAAGAAGTGGTTCCTTCCAAATGCAAAGTCATAGCATCCACAAAAGAAGAGGTAGAAACCAACGAAGAACTCTAGGAAATGTAGCCTGCAATATTTGATCAAGAAATTGAAGTTTGCAGATAAAGAAAAAAGTTGTAATAAGGTAATGGAATATGGAAATATTAAAATTCTCGTCTTGCACATTTCATGTTTAACTGTTAGAATGTTTAGTAGGAAAAGTTGTACACGGTATTAAGGAAAGAAAAATATGTTGAAATCTTGTTAAGTATGCAGTCGAGTCTCGTGTTCTATGCGTAACAGAGAGAAACAAACGAGATCATTAATCCGATCACTTTATTTGAGGACACATAAATTATACCTTTTGCCAAATCTGATACTAAGTTTCGTGACGGATTTAGAGCTTAATTTTGTCTTGAGACCATCTCCAAGTTTCTTGGTGACAATCCATTCATTTACTCTTCCCACCTCAAATAGGCCTATTAACGTGGCCTTTGTTCGATGCATAGCCATGACATTTTCAAACAGGACCCAAAAAACCAACAGGTGAAGTGATCTGGGAAAATAGCAAACAAATTTATGTTAGCGTATGGAACAAGACGCTAAATTCGGCATGTGTAAGCTGGACTAAAGAGTAAACTAGACTACTAGCATTAGGGAAGTAAAAATGTTTAAAAGTTTTGTGCATTGAAGTGTCTAGTTTAATCCAGTACTGTAGATTGAACACGTAAAATCGAACCTTGGAGTCCCAACAGCATTGAGAAGAGTGATTATAGATGGAATATAAACAACTCCCCATTTAGGAACATGCACTTCAGGGACCAAAACAGTTGCGGGCAAAACCACACAGTAAAAGACAAAGGTGACAGCATGAGCAACAATTTTTCTAACAAAGAAGAAACTGTAAATCAGATAAATCTTCTTCCACGACGAAACTTTCTGCAAAAATAATCAGAAAAAGAGTGAATCATAGTGAGGAAAGATTAAAAAATCTGTGACCCTTTTTCCCCGGCTATTGTAAGATGTGGGTAGACCGTGGCATAATTGAAAAGAAGCTCAACAAGAGAGACTTACTTTGTTTATAAGAATTTCCATAGCCATTTTCTTGAAAAGATTGGCAGGACCGCAAGACCAACGGTGTTGCTGATTACGATAGGCTTTCAAGGTACTCGGCAATTCACTTTTTACCTGAATATGAGAATGCAAGCACCGATCGAATATATATTAAGAAAATCACGTTTTATGGGGACATAACTAGCATAGTTCTAAAAAAGGCTTTTATTCATACGCTAGAAAAGAGAGGGATAGATCAAAACTTGGGTAGTCGATAAAGATGTAGTGATCATAAATCTTCCGAGTAAATGTAGCAATGAATAAAATGAAGTGACAAAAAATGATTCAAGTAGTTGACTCCAAATTTCGAAAATAATGATTAGTGTTCTACCTGGAGATCGCCAAGATATACAAATTTCCATCCTTCGAGACCAGCTCGGATGGCAAGATCCATATCCTCAACCGTTGTTCGATCTTTCCATCCTCCGGCCTCGTTAAGAGCCGAAATTCTCCACACTCCAGCAGTTCCTACATTAACAATTCACCGAATTTCAGTCAATAAAGGGTCCGATGATTTGATTTCCTAGCTAGTGAGAATGTTACCATTGAAACCAAAAAATGCACAAGTTGCAGATCCAACTTCTTGCTCCACTGTGAAATGGTAATCCAAGGACATCTCTTGCATTCTTGTCAGCAAACACTCATCAGAGTTGACTGCATTTACCAAACCGAACAAACAACACAATAAACAAAAGTTTAGTTTCTTTTTGTTCCTTAGTGTCGTAGCTCATAAGAGTCATATGATCAGGATACTTGCCAAATTTCCATCGGGCCTGAACGAGGGCAATTTCCGAATTGTGTACAAGAAATGGTATGGAGCGTCGCAAGAAATTAGGGTGAGGTTGAAAATCAGCATCAAAGATTGCAACATAGTCACATAATTTTACATAACTATGCTTCATTCCTTCCCTAAGTGACCCAGCTTTATAACCAATTTTATTATCTCTTATTTCATACTTTATGTTCACACCTTTACTTGCCCATCTCCAACATTCTTGTTGCACCAACACCTGTTCGTATATTTTGCATCACACAATTAAATTAACAAAATATTTTTAGAAGAAAATAAAGAAAAACAATCCAGCAAAACAATATCTTCTTTGCTTGCGTGAATTTAATTTTACTTTGTAAATTTATTGAAAGTGCCAAGAATGAACCATATCAAAGTTAGGCAACCCGTTTTCTTTTTCTTTTCTTTTTTTTTTTAAATGTACTTCTTGGGTTAAAATGAAAGAAGATTGTGGGTTTCAAAAAATTTTGTCAAATTATATATAGATACTTTCTTAAGAAAGATTTATGCGACTAGGTCGAGTCAAGTCCCTATTTGGTTGACTCAAGCGGATCAAGTAACTCATGAATCAGGCTCCAAAGTGATTTCAATATTAACTATTGATGTCAATCAAAATTGCAATTCTACAAGAATGACTAGAGGCATAGAATAAAACCTTGATGGCTGGATCCGTTGAATCGTCTAGAACTTGAATTATAATACGATCCCTTGGCCACGAGAGGCCACAAGCAGCTCCGATGGACAGCTGATACACCTAAAATTTTTAAGAAAGTTTTATTCAACTAATTTCTGAAAATAATGAATCAAGAGCAATAAAGTATAATTAAATTATTTAGGAAAATATATATATATATATATTCAAATTGTTTGAAGCAGTTGTAAGTCTGCACGGTCACGTTGTTAGGGTTGATATTTTGAACGCTTAAGATAAAAATATTTATTAAATTTTGTCTTCAAATCGCACTCAATTTATGTCATGTTCATTTCTATTGTCTAAAGTTAAAAAGCCACTGATATTTTAGAATAAATTTATTTATTTAGATGTTATTTTCGACGTGTTACCTCTTTCTCATTGCAAATTGGTATTTGCACCAAAACCAGAGGAATAGATAAATTGCCCTGCTCCAAATCATCTTCTTTAATGGGCTCCCATTTGTACCATTTTTCAGGTTTCTGCCTCAACAGCTTGACGAAAAGTATAACAATTCCCATATAAACCCTCTCCACGAGTAACATTGTTGACATTATTAAGCACACAATAACCATTATTTTCAAGAATAGCACTATCAATGGCGCCTTGGCCTGCTGCCAAAGCAATCCAACAGGGCCAAAAACATTGTTCCGGCGACTGGAAAGCACCTCCATCTCCGGCATCATAGTACCGGTAGACAAACTCCTTTCCATTAATATGTTGATATGATGGTACTCGTACGTGCACAAAAGCTATCTAATTCTTGAGATATGAAGTGTAATTTGTATTTCTCGTGCACTAAATGCACGTGCGTGCAAGGGAGAGCTCGTGTTTTTTTCTTTTTTCAGAAAACACAAAAAACTGAATGAGATATTCGTTGCTCAAGTTCTCAGGTGTCTGATTTTAAGTATTAAGAAATATCTGGTAAGATTGAAGTAATGACTCGAATAGAAGATGGGTGACATTTTATAGAGACGTGCTTGCTTTATGGAATTTGTAATTTCCTACAGATTTCACAACTCACCAGTTTACAAGGTACAAAATATGACTACTTAGGTAGTAGTATGAGAATAAGAAAGTCAAGAAGTTCAAGAAAAACCGGCAACTACAGTCAAATTCCGGATATATTCTAACATGGGAGTCTATAACCATACATGTAGTCTGTGGATTGGACTCAAATTCCTTTTTTACTTCAGTTTCAAAGTTCAATCAAGTGACAAATAACAATTTGAGAGTATTAATCTGTAGGAAATTACAAATTCCTTTTTAATATGTAGTCAGTGACAAATAATTGCGAGATTTGGCACGGAGCCTTGTCAGCGTTAATAATCAAATAAGACCGAGACGAAACATCATAATATTCTATGTTTGACAAACAAGGAAATACTGCCTCCATGAATACCAAAATTCTTGATAAGAAGCAAACTGAGAGCTGCTTTCGAGGATAGCTACCGTAAACAAGTCAGAAGAAATGATTGAGCTCCAGAAAAATGCAAATATCGCGGCCAAATGGATGATCAAACATCAATAAAATCTCAACTTCTGCAAACAAATGAAAGATGTTACAAGGCTTTGCAACTAAAGCAGAGAATATTCATGCAATCAAAACCAAAAATAGAGTTACACTATCAATCACAAACATACCTATAACAGCTTTTATTCTTTTGACATATTTGTGGACATAATGCATGCACTTTGACCGTTCATGTAAGTACTAATAGATGATCTGCAGACTGATCCCGCTAGAAGCTTTTGAACTACAGAAACAGATGAATTATTCGTACAGTCACTGAACAACACAGTTCGAGCATCTTCTGAGATGTGATATCTGATGGAATTGACCATATCAAAGTAACTTCCTGCATAAGGCGCTTCCAATCCATCAACAACCTATAGGCATGAAAGGCAAGTATCAGAAAAATATAAAATTATCTATATATATTTCATGATCTTCCCAATTACAATCTCTTATTCTTTCAATTTTCACATTTTATCTTATACAGATGACACATAAAATGGTGCACTAGATAAAATAAGTAAAACATTTAAGGATATTAAATATGAAAAATTACCAGTAAGGAAACCCCAGATATGTCAACCGCCTTTGAGGAGATGAGCTCCAATAGTCTCTGAGGGGTAGAGATGAGAAATTCTGGTTCACAACTCTTTAAACTGTCAAGTTAATACGATTACATAAGGCGAGAAGCTTTGTGCATTAAATAAGATCCTGGTTTGACTGGCTTAAACAGGTTAAAAACAAATTATACTAAAGGCATATACACACACACATACACACACACACCCCTACATATAACATTGCAGATATCATCAATTTGAATACAAATGGCTCACTATGATAAACACAAATTTCTGCTAAAAACCTGCTGATTGCTTATTGTACATGCATCAGTAATATCATTATGGTATTGTAATGACATCTTGCAGGGACAACTCTTCCAGGATCACTCATCAAAATGACGAAAACTAAACTACTCAAAAAGAACCAAACTCTTTCCAGCTTCCAGGAAACTCTCAAGCTTTTTCTGGCACAATTAAACTAAAACATAAAAAATCATTAAATTCATAGACATGTAATTATGTTTCCGGTGTCTAACTACTTGCATACATGTATATGACATATAATCTAATCGCTCTAATGAAATATTCCACGTGCAGCCTTGCTTGTGCTGCAAGCTAGTTTTCATAGCACATAATACGAAGACAATACATAAACAAGCTTACTTATGGGTCAATCTTCATGAATATTATTAATGATAAGAGTGTATTACTACATATCAATTACCTTGTATATTTTAGAGATTGGGAAGTCACCAATATAAAATTTCACACACTTGAAAATATTACTTAACAAATCTTCTGCCCATAAATTTGGTCAGGATGCTAACCCATTAATTTGATGTTCTACGGAGGCACCTGGATGCAGACTCACTGTATGAATTCCAATAGCTTTCAAAGGCTTGCACACTTGGCGAACCTGATAATGCGTACAATATAGCCATAAATGAGACAATGAAATAATTAAATAATTCAGGACAGATTTTTAAGTATATAGTATCCAAAGAATAGGTGGAATTTATTTTTTGTAAAATTATGCAGCATGTTGAGGGTAAAGATAAGCCATAGAGATTTTCCAGTTTACCTTACAGTGTAAACGATTGGTTTTGTACAAGCCAGTAGAAAACATATTTCAGACTGAAACAGTAAGTAGTGTCAGAAGGAATTGACGGCTGTAATTTTGTTTTGAAAATTAGTTTATGTAGTAGTTTCTGGCAATCAAGTTAAATTTAAAGGAATATTTAACCTCGGAGCCAAGTAAAACCAGGTAGTAACTCGTAAACAGTCAGGCAAAGAGGGAAGACAGTAAGCTCAATGTGTGATTTGTATTCGAAATCTAGCAGATTATAGTATACCAACCTGAGAAGCTTTTTCTTGAGATGGTACAAGGAATAAAAGGAAAGGACCAGTAAACGACACTCCCTCTTTCTCCTTTCTTGCAATGGAATCAGCAGCTGTTGATGCGATCCAAGCAATTTGCTGAATTGTGGAATCAGCTCCACTTGTTTCCAGTAAATTTTTTCCATTTGAATAGCAATTCCAGAACTTGATCCCCCATGCATTGGCAAAAAGAGGTTTATCTTCATTATTAATGGTTCCACTGTGACATAATGCATTCTGAACTGAATTCAGACACATAATCAAAAATTTTGATGGACACTCTATGTTGTTTTCAAGACCATGTTTGTTTTCAAAGTGGTTAGGTCCATCCTCATTACTCAACTGGACCATTTCTTTTCGGAGATCGACTGTATTATCTTGCTTCTTTAGTTCCTTCTTTTGATGATCATTATTATCCCGAGACCCTTTTCTTATCTTAACACTATTTTTGTCAATAGGCATCTTATCTGCTTTGGAACGCACAGGTTTCTTCCTTTTCTTTCCAAGATCAGTTGTCACATTTCTGTCATTAAAGGGATCTTCAGGCGTGGGAAGGCTAAAACACATACCCTGGCAATGAAACAAAAGGTTCTAAGGTACATGGACAAAAATAAACAGAATTAATGAATATAGCATGAATGCTTCACCATACCACTGTTTGAAATAACAAAAGAGTAGGGCAAAAAACAAAAAAAATGTTGATATCATGATATGCATATACTGAAGCAACAACCATTCTTTAATCATTATCTTCAAGCAACAAGGAAAAAAAAAGGCATAGTCATGAATATATAAATATTGTTTCCCATGAGCAATAAAAATTTCCATTGGCAAGACACATTGGATAACAAAATTCACTTCCACAAAGCCATAAACTTAGTATTCTTAATACGAATAATTTCACAAACATACATCTACTCAAACACCAATTTGCAAATTTGACAAAGGGAAAACCTAAGACCACGAAACAACTACATTTACAATTTGCTAGATAACTTATATTTTCAGTCAATTGTAATTAATAATTCGAGAAAGATCTGTGTACAGAACTCATCGACTTATCAGAAGCAACTGCAAGCAAAGCAATTGTTCTCAATAAACTAGAAACATCAACATGAATTCGTTTTTCTATTTTGTCCATTCAGATAACATATTCTAAATTGTTCAATGAAATCAAAATTTTCTCAAAGACCCGAACGTATTAATCATGATCAAGTGAAAATGAATTGCTAGTTCAGGTCTAGGATGCATATGTCCCAACCATCTAATTCTTCAAGGCGGCTTATTGAATTATTTTCTTTCTTTATTCCCATTTTGTATTTTCACACACCTATTATTTCTGGCTCATTTCTCCATTCTTGAGCACTGAAACACACACGTTACACTTATTTGCGTTATAGCAGCATCGCATGATGTTCCAAGAGAAAAAATTATAATAAAATCCAAGAAATGCCCACCAAAATCACATAAACCCAGATTCTCTTTAATCCCAAAATTGTCACCAAAATCAAAAGCAAAATAATTATACTAAAAACCCAAAACGAAAAAGGAAAAGCTCTTTCCTTTTTTTTTTCAAGAACAAACATATATAATACTTAGACAATAAAATCCTAGATAATTCCACAAAAAATTATGTAAACCCAGATTCTCTTCAGCAATTTCCCTTTTGCAGAGGAACCGCTGCCAGAATTTCAACAGTCTGTTTGGTCTGTTTTTATTTTATTTGTGTATTCTGGATAGCCATTTTCTGTACACATAGCAGAGCTGGATTCTCTTTACTCCCACAATTGTCAACAAAATCAAAAGAAAAATCTTCTTCATGTAAAGTTACCTCACAGTTGCGGCGTTTGCCAGACATCCGCCGCTTCTTGGCGGCGATAATGGAAGCAACGCGAGCAGAAACCTTTGAGGAAGAATCTTTGTCCTCCTGTTTTTTTCTGTTCTTTCTGTTCTTTCTTCTCGCTATTGAATCGTCACTCTTTCCCATTTCTTCAGTAACTAATGAAAGATCTGAGAGCAAAAAGGAGTTGAGGCGGCTTTCGATGTTCCAGTGCTGATTTTCCGGGTGGAAGTTTTACGTTGGGGTTTGTGGATATGTTTGGAATTGTTTTAAAACTCTATGGGGTTTCTCGTCATTTGATAGCCAGAGGGCACGTTTGGCCAGTGAAAGTCTATTTACTTTAAAATTGCATTTAAGGTTATCAGTCTTTGTTCATTTTAATACTTACGTTCCTCAGTTTTTTGTTGAGTTCTTATCTTCAATTATTAGTGTCAAAATATTTTGTTCTCGTGCTTTAAAATGTGAAAAATATATTTTGTCATATTTTCGCATTTATTATTCAAGTATGAAAGACAAATGAGTTATTTTTTGCCCTTTGAACGTATTTTTGGACAAAAAATGTTATCTGATATGCCACGTGCTAAATAATAGAATGTTGTGAATAAAAATGCGTCGAAAAATTTTTAGGACATAAATGCTATAGTAAACAAAAATTGAAGACCTTAAATAAAATTAAAATATAGTACCTAAGTACTCAATCTAGTATTTACATACAGTCTCAACCCTTTTATTTTGTTGCATTTGAATCCTAAGATGATGATCTTACTTTATGTTTTTTTTCTTTAACAATTGATTTTACCATATGTTTAATTAATAATAACTCATTTTGCTTTAAAAAAAAACAATTAATAACTATTTCTTTGTTACATGCACAATAGAATGAAGACACCATGCGTCATTAAATATGTTTTAACAACTTTATTTTTTTTATTTTTTATTTTTACATAAAAAGGTAACTTTTTAAATAATTGTTGTTGTCTGTAAAAATAAGTTACTTATTTTTTAAGTTTAACAAAACATGCTCTTTTGGATTTGTCATTTGTCGAGTTGACTTTACAATCGGAAATGTATGAATTGGACGTAAGACGTTTTGGAAAGATAATTTGAAAATAATAATAATAATAATAATAATAATAATAATAACTAAAAGAAATTTGGGGATTAAAAATGTTGAGGCGATTAAATTAAGGTTTGGGGAAATTTAGATATACTTTTTGAAGAAATAACAAATAATAAAAAAAAAAAAGTCAAACCGCTCCTTATTAAGAATATTGTAAGAAGAAAATAGATTTAAGGCCCTGTTTGATAAGGTATTATTTTCCATGAAAAATGGAAAACAAATTCTAACTTCTACTTTTGCCTTGTTTGATATACTTTATTTTCCATAGAAATTTTTTTCACATTTGGCTCACATGCTCACCAATTCCTTAGTTTTGTGGAAAATCAATTTCCTCCATTTTGGTGGGAATTGATTTTCCATCTTTTTTTAAGCAATTGGAAAAGTTTTTAGATACAATGTTAAAAAAATTTGTCACTTTTATTGATAATTTTCATACAAACGAATGGTATTTGGTATGGTAAAATTTTTTAAAGTTTTTTGGGCAAGTGAAACAAATTTTAGACCCAATGGTAAATGAAATTATCACTTTAATGGACAATTTTCATGAAAAAGAAAGTCAAACGGATACCAAAAACTTTCAACATTTTTCAGGTGGAAAATTATATCAATTAAACACAATTAATTACAATTCCTAGTAAAACAATTTCTAGACAATTCAATTCCATTTTTTTCTTTTTGAATTATACGGACAATAGTTGAAAGTGTGATGGAATTTTAATGAAGAAAAAAAAAATTTAATGCATACTTCGATTTAAAGGTCCACCTTTTATAATTTGACCAGGCTTGAAAAATTCTCAAGTCCGCCCTTGTGAAAACAAATTCCAATTTCCATTGTTGCATTGTTTGATACACTTTATTTTCCATGAATTTTTTTTTCACATTTGGCTCACATGGTCACCAATTCCTTGGTTTTGTGGAAAATCAATTCCCACCATTTTGGTGGAAATTGATTTTCCATCTTTTTTTAAGCAATTGGAAAATTTTTTAGATACAATGTTAAAAAAATTTGTCACTTTTATTGACAATTTTCATACAAAACAAAGCCAAACGAATGGTATTCGGTATGGTAAAATTTTTAAAAAAATTATTTTTTAATTTTTTTGGGAAAGTGAAACAAAATTTAGACCCAATGGTAAAGGAAATCATCACTTTAATGGACCATTTCCATGAAAAAGAAAGTTAAACAGACACCAAACTTTTAACATTTTTCAGGTGGAAAATTATATCAATCAAACACAATTAATTACAATTTCTAGTAAAACAATTTTTAGATAATTCAATTCCCTAGAATTCATTTTCTTTCCACTCATTTTCCACCTTTGCAATCAAACGGACCCTAAGGGTACCATCAAACAATTTTGGGAGGATGACGAGTCTGTTGCATAGGCCCACGATGAAGATAAAACATAAGGCCCAACTTCCACGAGAGAGCTCATGCACCGGCTTCATTGATTTAGATAAAAATTAAATTTTTAGTATATTTGAATAAAAATTGATGAAATATATTGTGAAAAAATTGATAAAAGTTATAAATTTCATAAAATATGTGATTGAAAAATGAATTTTAAAAAATGGAGTCAAACATGGGTTCATTATATTCTTTTATTGACATACATTTTTATATTATGCTCCTGTTTGAGCCACACTAAAATTTTCATTCTTCTACTCATTTTCAATCACACATTTTTCAATAAAATAATATTTTCCATCACAGCAATAATTTTTCCTTCTTTTTCAACCACACATTCTCCATCAATCTATTATTCAAAAATACATTCTTCCAACATAATGTGGTTCAAACACACCATATATAAGTCATTATCCCATTTATAACTTGTTTCAGTGTTTCTTTTTCTTCTTTTTATTTTTTAATAATACTATTTGACCGTGGTCACCCTGCATGACACACACATATTATAAATGACGGTTAATGATTTGATGTATGAGCCAGTAAAAAATTAAAATATTAATATATCAAATCATTAATCGTCACATTATGTATGTTAAGTATGACGACTATGATAGTGGACGACTGCAAATAGTATTACTCTTTTTTCTTCTTTCTTTTAAGTTTTAAAATTGAATCCACTTAACAATTTATTTTAAATAATGCCAAAAAGATTGCATCATTTCCTAAGAAAGAACATACAAAGAGGAGCAATCAGAGTGGCTACAAGCTAAAATTTTTATATTTTTATATTTTATAGATCCTCGTCAAGGGTCTATCATTTAAAATTTCCTGCATATGGTGTCGGATTTTAAATATTTTTGGGTGACTAGGACGATTTAATTCAGCTAATTTTTAACAGTATGTATTGCAAGCTTTCCCATAATATTAGTTTCAATTTTTTTTTTTTCTTTTTGAATTATACGGACAATAGTTGAATGTGTGTGATGGAAGTTTAATGAAGAAAAAAAAAAAAAATTAAATGCATACTTCGGTTTAAAGGTCCACCTTTTATAATTCGACCAGGCCTGAAAAATTCTCAAGTCCGCCCTTGATTTTTCTGAGCCCTACCGATACGGTATATCTTGGCGTTGAAGATCCTTAGGAGTTCAGTTTGCAGATTGATGTTGTAATTTTGTGGGCTCTTTTTCATGTGCAAATTGTAATGCAAAGTTGAAGCAAATAAAGCTATATATATTTTAAAGTATTTAAAGTGATAGATTTTATTTTATTTTATTGTTGTCTATTTAAGTAAATTCAAATAAATTTTAAAAGTGAATAGATATATAAGAATATGAGATGAAATAACGGCTCCCTTTATTTTTTCCTATTTTTTAACTTGAGAAAATAAAGGTTAAGTAAACAAAATAGCTAAAACGAGAATATTTAGATTGTAAAGTTAAAGGAGCATATCAACGAATCGAGTTCAATTGATAGAGGAGCAAGTCGAGTTGACTCTGATGACAATAAATCCTCGGACTATTTCAAGACGTTATGGAGTTGAATAATGGATTATACTGATTGATAGACCTTATATTTGAGCAACCAACTTCCACTTATCTTATACAATTATTACTTTTCTTTGAGATATTTGCTTGTAATTAATTTCTAAAATGGGGAGAGATGAAAGAGAAAAGAGGGAAAGTTCTTCTGCGAGACACGAGTGGAGAGAGGAGAGCATGTTTAGTAAAGAGTAATGTTATTCATCTCCAGTGGGGATGAATACACAGTCTATGTGACTTTAAATGATAGGTTAAATGAAATGTGAAATTAAATAACTTATTTAATTTCACCTATCATTTGATGCCACATTGATGCCACATAGACTGTGTTTCCATCCCCAGTATGGATGAATATCATTACTCTTTAGTAAATCGAGGGGTCAATTTGAGCAGAACTTTCTTATCCCAATCAAAACATGAGTAAATGAATTTTTCGAATTTTAAATCGTTGGACCGCAATGGACCTAATTTGCTCAAAATGAAAAATCCACGTGAGATCCTTTCAAAGTCTTTATTGTTGAAGTGTTCGGGCTTTATGAAGGATTTTATTTGGTCCCACATCGAAAAGATATCATTTTTTTAAAGGGATGAAGGTCTATAAATAAGGGAAAAATTCGTAAAATAAAGTATTTGTCAAATACAATTTCATTTTTAACAAACTTCATTCAACTTTTCAAAAATTAGGTGGTAATTCTGATTTTTTAAATTAAATAAATAGTAAAAAATATTTTTTTAATTAAAATCACAATTTTTGTCACAATTACATATTTACAGGTCACAAATTATTGGTCACATATTTTGCCGATCACATATTTCATCAACCAAATATTTTTATCGTTCACATATTATTTATTAGTAACAAATTATCTATTTTATCGATCATATATTACTTATTGGTCACAAATTAGTCAATTTATTGGTCATAAACCACTTTACCACCACACCCTACCCTACCCTAACCCCATTCCACCACCACCACCATCGCCGCCACAACCACCGCCTCCACCAGGGCCCACCCTAACCCCAATCTACTACAACTACCATTGTCGTCGTCACCAGTACAACACACCTCAAATCACCGCCACACCATCACCCAATGATCCACCTCCTGCAGAATCACCGCTTCATCGTCACATCAGCAAAGCCCCGCGGCAGCCACATACCGATCTGAAAATGTCACCACCACCACCACGCAACATCACTGTCATTCACCATTAACCACGTACTACCATGAAATAAACATAAATCCCATAGCTACCTCTGCGCGACGTCACCACCACCATCAACACCAATGCGGCGCCACCACCACCACGGTACACCTCTCTATACACGTAGATCTGGATCTGACCGTGACCACAGTTATAGCAGCCACATATCGGCTCTGTGCGATGTGTACGGATCCAGGCAATTCCATCGCAACACCATTTCTATACACATCGCTGCTATACAACACCGTGTTGCACACATGCCTAGTACAGAGCTCGGACCTGAGTTTCCTGCAGGCAGCGCTGCCTGCGGGCGACACTGTGCATGTCGACAGGGTCGTGAGTACTGCGGTGCTTTTTTGCCGGCAGAACTCTCTTGGCGAGGTGGTGGTCCTTCGTTGATGGAGAGAGAGAGAGAGAGAGGGAGAGATAGAGGGGGGGAAGAGATGGATTAGGGTTTGAATTTGAAATTGTGGTGGGTGGATAGTATATGGGTTAGGTATATAATTAATTTAAATTTATAATTATTATAAATTTAATTTTTCGCTTGATTTTTGAACAAAATAGTTTTATACCTTACGTTTGAATTTGAAAGTTTAATGGTAGGATTTTGTGTAATTTTCCTTATAAATAATATAATTTTTATCATTCTTTACAATGGAAATGAAAGGACAACCTTTAAATACTACATCTTTTGGTGAACTCCATAATTGGATCATGAGGACGTTAAATAAGCTTTACAATCAAAATGCTTTCCTCAAAGATATTAACGCCACAGGAAAGAAATTGGAGAAAGCTTGTGATAAGCCTTATTTTCCGATCAAATGCAGTCATTCTATGAAAGATTGTGATTGCAGAGGAAAGAAAAAATTTCATAAAAGGAGAATGAAATTTTCTCGTAAGGAAGCTCCTCTTAATCCTTTTTGGAAAAAGAAAAGATTTTTCAGGCGCAAATTCTCAAAGAAAAAAGGAAACAGATGTTTTATCTGTGGAAAGAAATGTCACTTTGCAAAAGTTTGTCCTAACAAAAAGAAGGAGAAAATTCTTCACCAGATTTTCACAGCTACAAAGATTGACTATGATGATGATGATCTAAAATCTCTATTCTTTGAAGAAGATGAGCAAACACAAGAAATCATCTTTGCTCTTGAATATAATTCTGATGATAGTTTTTCTAATGAATCTGATGATGCTGAAGAATGCTATGGCATGCAAATTGTTACTCCATCATTTTCATCCATTCCAGTGCCAATTATTAAAGTAAAACTCTTTACAGGAAAGTATGAAAGGCCCATAACAGTTGCCGCATTATTTGATACTGGTGCAGCATGCTCAATTCTCAATCCTGCCATTCTTCCTGATCATATGTGGAAAAATCATCGACAAATCTTTCAAACAGCAAATGGAGATAGTTTCTCAACTGAAATAATCAGCAAGCCTGTCCCGATTCAGTTTTTCCCAGAACTTGGTATATCTCACAAGTTACTAGGATCTTCTTTACCTGGTAAAGATATTATCATTGCATGGGATATTATCAAGCAGTCGTGGGAAAAGAATGTTATTTCTCGCCCAAATGGTCTCAGATATAAATCCTATTTTCAGCCCTACATAGACATGACCTCATACTTTACCATGACCATTTCAAATATCACAGATATATTGATTCGAGATTGTTGTGCAGAATCTCATTCAGAGTTTCTCACTAAATGCACAAATCCGCTTTGGAAAAACACAAACTTTTTCATTTCTCTTCCATTCAAGAAAAATGAAGATGTCAATCCTACAAAAGCTAGCCATCTTGGAATGAACCCAGAACACCTTCAATTAGCCACTAAAGAACTTGCTCAACTCCAAGCTGAAGGTCTTATTGAACCAACAACCTCACAGTGGGTGTGTCAAGCATTTTATGTTAACAAAAGAAGTGAACAGGTTCGAGGAAAACTCAGATTGGTTATTGACTACAAGTCGTTGAATGCTTTTCTCGCAGATGATAAATTTCCTCTTCCAGACAAAAACTATGTTTACAAATCTGTCTAGAGCAAGGATTTACTCAAAATTTGATCTTAAAGTAGGTTTTTGGTAGTTGGGAATCAAATCTAAAGAAAGACACAAAACAGCATTTTGTATCCCAAACCATCATTACCAATGGACTGTTATGCCCTTTGGTTTAAAAAGAGCACCTTCTCTTTTCCAGAAATCCATGACGAGAATCTTTGATCCATTATTGCATACAGTTTTGGTCTACATAGATGATATCTTGTTATTCTCTGAAGATGAAGATTCTCATGCTGATTTGTTATCCAAATTCACAGATCTTGTTAAGCATTATGGTATTATGCTTTCTAAAAGGAAAATTGTGATTGGAGTTAAAGAAGCTGATTTCTTGGGTATGCATATTAAAGATGGACAGTATTCACTTCAACCTCATGTTGGCCAGGAACTTCTTAAGTTTCCAGATGAAAATTTGAAAAAAAAAAGGAAGTTCAACAATTTCTTGAAATTGTTAATTACATGACAGATTTCATTGATCATCTTTCAGAAAAAATCAGACCACTACAACTCATGCTCAAACAAAACTCTCCTCTTTGGTCATAGGCTCAAACTCAGGCAATCAAAACCATTAAACAGAAAGTCAATGATCTTCCGGCTCTGCAAATTCCTACAGATAGAAAACGCATTCTTCAAACTGATGCAAGTGATTGTTTTTTGTCACCAGTTTTACTTGAGGAAAAGAATGGAAAAAGAAGAATTTGTGGATACAAAAGTAGTTCATTTTCAGAATCAGAGAAGTATTATCATTCTACCTTCAAGGAAATTCTTGCAGTAAAAAGGGGAATTGAAAAATTTCAGTTCCATCTTATTGGACATAAATTTTTGGTAGAAATGGACATGTCGGCTTTTCAAAAAATGTTCTCTTTTAAGAAAAAGCAGATTCCAAACTCTCAACTTCTCAGATGGGCAGAACGGTTCTCAAACTTTGACATTGATGTCAAACATATCAAAGGGAAACACAACCTGTTACCAGACCTCCTCTCCAGACCAAAAATCTCTTTGATCACTCCTCCATCCATTCCAATCATCTACATGATGGAATCTCAATCTTCTAATCCTTACCCTCACATTGAAGTCTTTCCTCCTGAACTCAATGAGCTCATAAGAACCAAAACCCTCAAATCCAAATCTAAGGATCTCATGCTCAGATATCAATCCATTGTGATAAGTAAAACTGGAATCGAAACACTTTGTGGTCTTGGATTTTATCCAGATTACCCATTTTTCACACTTTTCCGTTTTGATCCAAAGCTCACTACCTTGAGATTTTCAAAAGAAACTCTTTGTTTTCTTTGGTATCTTTTAGAACTTTGGCAAATTGGAATTTCTTTTCATGTCACTGATACAATTGATACATTTTGTCAAATGAATATGGATTTTCCACACAGAACAATCGATCATTTTGTAAAAAAGTTATTTGAATGGTTTTATCCAATTTCACATTGGATAAAAATGTTTAAAGCTTTTTCTTTGAAATTTAAAGATCTCAGAACTTCTCGAGATAATGTTTATGTAACTTTAATTTTTCAAAGACAATGATATTTCACTGAAGCAGGAACATATGCTCATTTCTCTCATGTCAAGGAATATGTAGTCCAACCATTCAATATGCATCAAAATTGGGAGCATTATCCAAAGGAATTTCGAGAATTTCAAAGGCGCATGGCAGAAATTAATCAGACAATTCCTCTGCAGATTTGGCCAACTTATGAAGATGATGCACCATGGGAAGTTTTACCAGTGAATACACTCAGAAAATTCAATAGAATATTCAAGTCTATCAGGAAACACATTTTCAGAGATTTCTCACTGTGTATGATTCAGACTACGACTATGCATTTGACGGCAATGGGGACAATTATTTCAGGGAAGGCCGACACAAAGTTTTGATGAAACGTCAAGATTTTCAGACAAGACTTGACAAGGACGCCAACAAAGGGAAAAGCAGCTGAAAATTTCAAATAAACTTATACATAGTTTGGACCGTAGCGTACAAAAGGAAAAAGAATTTCTTGAAAAAGAAATTAAAAGAATTGAAACAGAACTACAAGCAGACTCTTGGTGGAATTTTACAGCAAAAGCAGAATCTAGTAAAGGAAAATCACAAGATGCAGGACCAAGTCAAACAAATGAACGAGATGACAGTCTAATCTAAGATTCACAAGATCCATGGCTAAGTGAAAAAGATATTAATACCCCTTGGTTAAATCAACATGGTTTACCATCGTAACCAGAAGATTCTATGAACCTTGACACACCATGACAAAAGCGAAAACATTCTGACGAAGACATCAGCATCACTTTAATAAAGCTATTTTTTAAAAGTTACTTTATTAAAGTAGTTTGTCTTTTTGTAATCACGTTTTAGATAAGCTTTGTAATATTGGGACATGTGTAAAGTGTGTGGGTCCCATATGAATATTTTAATGTTTTCTCTCCTCTATATAAGGAGACCCCCCGTCTCATTGTAAATTATTTGGGAATCAATCAAATTAGTGTGTTTCTATATCATGTTCTTCTTCTAAACTTTTCCAATTCTTACTTAATTTTAGAAGGTACAATGTAGATTGTAGATTTCAGTGATATGGAGTAAGATCTGAGTAGAAACATGAGTATGCTCTGCAGTTGCACCTTTATGGTGAACCTCTGCATCAGAAAGTGTTCTACTGACTGTATGATCCGTCCGGGGTTACAGTGATTCACAGCAAAGTCCGAAAGTCAGGCCCTTTGTTGAAGCCCGTTGAGGCGTTGTTTGGGCTAAAATACCGTGACTTGCTGTTAGTTGCTGTCACTCCTACATTTATAAGTAGATTGTAGATTTCAGTGATATAGAGTAAGATCTGAGTAGAAACATGAGTATGCTCTGCAGTTGCACCTTCATGATGAACCTTTGCATCAGAAAGTGTTCTACTGACTGTATGATCCGTCCGGGGTTACAGTGATTCACAGCAAAGTCCGAAAGTCAGGCCCTTTGTTGAAACTTGTTGAGGCGTTGTTTGGATAATAATAATTAAAATATAATAAAAAAATATAAACGGGAAAGAAGTTTCATTTTGTTGTCATTCCTTTTATATCGATTCAAGTATTATAAATAACAACAATTTCTCGCTTTATACTTTATTGGAAAAACTAAAGAATAAAATATTGCTTCAGTTTGAAAAAATTATAATTCATTAATAAATTGTCAAATTTCGTTTTTAATCATACATTTCTATAAATCTGTAAACACTATTCATTTATTCGTTACTCATTTTTATCTATTTATAAATTCTTTCCCAACGTCATATATCGACATTAATGTTACATGTACTAAGGATTTATTGCTTTATACTTTAATAATAACAATAAAAAAAGGGAAATAAAGTCTCTCGTCTAGACACACATTCAAACTTCTTTTACAATCTCGTTACATGAACAATGATATTAATACAATTAGTAGCGGATGTAGACATTTTGAATTGGTGGGGCACAATCAAATTTGTAAAAAATAATAATATGAAAATCAGGTTTAATATACATAAAAAGTTGATAATTATTGTATTGGGTGTTTGGACTTTATGTTGACATAATTTAGTCATTTAATTTATATACAGTTCCATCCTTTTTTTTTAATTCGTTACTGAAATAACTCTTGTTCAACACATAATATAAATAAATAAATTTATTTATTTTCAATATTTAGATGAGATAGTTCAATATAATATTAAAGTAAACAAAGATCTTGAGATCAAATTTTGGTACCACTCATAATAAAAATTACGTATGAGTATAATCATGAGGAAAATCAAATTAGACTTGAATTTGAAAGAGTGTATTGAAAATATAATTTAAATAAATAAGTGTAAAATCTAATAATTTTAATTTTGAAATAAGATAATTTGGTACCAACAGGATGAAGAAAAGGATGTGGTGGTGGGTGGATGAAAGGTGACGCGAAGAAGATGATAGTTATTTTATTTTATTTTGTTATGATTTATGTAAACCATTGGATTAGAAACTAATCAATGGTCAAGATTATTTGTCAAAAATCTTTGTCAAATTCCTCTGTTCATTTAACGCTCCCCTTCTTTTTAAAGGTCTATGACATATTGATAGTATTGAACATTAGATATTTCTTTTATCAAAAAATACTGAAGTATATATATTTTATATTTTGAATATTTATTTTTCTAATTAGGTGACTTAAAAACTTTTTATTATTTTATTAAAAATATCTTTTATCAGATGGGGAAGGAGGAAGGGAATGGCGTGATCGAATCTCCACCTCTTACGAGGGAACTTTCCACTATCGAGTTACACCCAAGTAATTTCTCTATTTATAAAAATTTTAAAATGAAAGTCTATAAAAATCTTTAAAAGTCTCAATTAAATATACCCATTAAAATATTACGTACTTTCTATTCGAACAAATTCTAAAATTCTAACTTTCTGCAACAAGTCCAACATTCATAAAGTAATACATATAAATTCTTGTATATTTACAATATTTTAATGTTACGTATGAATAGTCCTAATGCTATACAATTACACAGTAAGATCAATCCCAGTAGACATATATTTGTGTGAAATAAATCTACTACATTTAATGTATAAAAAATTAATATATGGTAGGATTATGATAACAAGTTGTCGAAGCTATGAAGAATTTTATTTCTAACATGTCTTCACAAGATAAGGGTCACATTAGTGACGCCTATTTTTGACCTAATAGACGAGAGTGAGATGTAGACGTGTTTAGTGAGTGAATGTGACGGCTAATTACCGAAGCAACTTGCTAAACACAAACCCATAATTTGACCTTGTCTTAAACAATTTAAGCATCAATCAAACATCGGGTCAAAACAAAGATACATGGTACTGACATTGTCATATTACATAGTCAGAATCGAAGCAATAGGTTCCCCGAAAGCATTTCGCAAGTAGTTGATGCAATAACCCTATACTCAGTTTCAGCGAAAGATCAAGACACTTCGTTATTTTCTAAACAACCAAGAGATTAAGTTATGACCAAGTAAAGCAATATAAGCATTGTGGATGTATGGTCATCGGCGTTCCTGCTATGAATGTCAATTCGGCTCGTCAACTCGATTGGCCAACGGCTTGACCCTGAAAAAGCTTGAGCCGACTCGTGTCCACCGAGCCAATGCTAGGATAGAGCCTCATTTTTGGGTAACAGTCCGAGTCTAAGATGGCCCGCATGGCTCGACAAGCCACACTGGGTAGACTCGTGTAACAGGCCATTTCTTGCTCGAAAAAATGAGAAGGGTTGTAACTTTTTTTTAAAAAATCTATAATTAGTATAAATTGTTCAAAATTTATATTATCAAAAAAAAAAAAAAAAAAATTGAGTCAACACGGGATCGTAAGGCCCCAGCCTAAAGTTCAAGCCAAGCCCGATTTTTCATCTGAGCTTTGGCTCGACCCGTCTTGGGGCAAAAAAGCCCAAGCCATTTTTTGCACGGGCCGTGCATGAGCCGTGAGTCTTGGCTCGTGAGCTGGCTCAACTCGACTGGTTCGTGAGCTGGAGGGCAAGGACGTGATCCATTAACAAAACCTAACGTATAATAACCAACAAGAAGAGTATGGAATTGAGGATGACAAGAGGATAATTTGCGTTGCTTAATTTAAGGGAAACTTAAGAAGAAATATTTATGGAGCTGGAAAAGGAGAACGCAGAAGAAGAATATAGGTTGGGGCTAAGCGGGGTAGTGTGGAAATGGTGACGTCGATGTCAGAGAGGTCGATGGCAGTGTTGATGTCATCGTCAAAGGTGGTGATGCCACCGAAGAGGGGGGCATCGATTGTACAAGATCAGGTCTATTTTTACTTGAGACATATTTTCACTTGTGTTTGTTATTGTCGGAAGCATGTGTAGCTGTACCAAATTAGGTCTATGTTCTTCAAACCCCAAACCTCGCAATATTTGTTCCAATATTCATAGCTCACGATACATGGATGTTACTTGAATTGTCATAAATCTTCACAACTCAAGAACTCTAGTTTAGGATCTAAACTAAAAACTTGTCGGCTCACTATGGACGCCCCAATTTGAACCAACCCAAGCCTAAAATCTAACCGTTATCATCAAAATTCATCTCTGATTTTTATCTCAAACTACTAGAATTACGAGATATTATAAGAATTTTATGAGAAAATAGAGAGTAACAATGTTTGCTAGAATGAAATAGAAATATTTATAGATACTAGTCAACATTGAATGTACGTTGCACATTAGAATGAAATACTTTATAAGTGTTCTAAAAGTAAAATTTGAATACGTGTGAATGTTAATTAATTTAGAATTAATACCATGAAATATATACATGATAATGAATGTTAAATCATTTATTTAATTTTTAATTAATTAAAATTGAATGTTAATTAACATACATAGACGTGAATAATGAAATGTATTCTTGAATTTGAAATTCTAATTAACTTATAATTATAATTAATAACATTGAAATGCAGAAGTGAAGATGAATATTAATTAAATGAAAGTGAATGTTAATTAATTGAGAATTAATAATAGGAAATTCATACATTAATGAAAGCACACAAGTAAAACGAATATGTCAAATGTACATGTACATTAATGTAACTAATATTGAAAAACGAAAAAGTAAGATATTATTGAAATAATTGAAGTAAAGTTAAAATCGTCCAAAAAATGATTCTCACTTGATGTGATATTTAATATATTATAAATATTTTTTTAAAGAAAATTAAGAAAAGAGAATGAAATGACTATTTTTGCTAGTAAGAATTTTTTTTTGAATGAAATGAAGATTTAGGAGTAACATTTATAGACATGTTCCAGAAAAAAATAAGCACTTTCGGCTCATTTACGAGCTTGGTTGTTGATAGGTCAGGATCCCCTAGACTTGATTCACACCTCTACTCTAAGTCAAGCAATTTCAGTACAGCGTAAAAAAAGAATTAAAAACTAAAATCATGTTTGAATTTTCTTGGAGCATTGTAGTTCGAGTTATAGTATGAGTACAAGAAATACTCACAGAAGTCACACAGGAATTTAAATTGGAGGAAAGAGATTCAATCAAGTGAGGAGGGAAAACACATATGGAGGAACAAGATTCAAAAATTTCAAATTTCTATAAAAAATCTATCAATAATTTTTGTACTTCGAATTTTTCTTGTAGTTTTTGTAGGAGATATTTCACCGATAATGTGCATATTATATTCATCAAGAGCATGCCGTTAATATGCGTGAAATCGAAACATCATTTGACTTACCGAAATCTGATTTGAGAAGATAAAACAACGATTTACCGATTTCGAATGTGCATGAATCTGGAAAGAAAGCCCGTCATTCTCGCTATCAACCTTTCAGTATAAACATATAAACAATGTTAGCAATATTCTGAAATTAATTATCAATAAAATCAGAAAT
>OU503039.1:28775539-28790917 GCA_912172775.2 Fraxinus pennsylvanica | reverse complement strand
ACATTGTTTATAAGTTGGCCCAAGATATTGTCCACAAGCGATATGGGATTTATTTCCAACAGGAAACACTGCCTTGGTAATTTATAATATTATTTATCTCAGATCCTGCGTGTTTAACTTGTGCTTGGTAACTAATCTATTGGACTGAGCAATTGGACTCGCTTCCACCTCATGACAGTCTGCGTGACTTGTGCTTGCTAACTATCTACAGTGCACAAAACTATTATTGCAGTTTGCTGATTGGATTTTCTTTTCCTCTTAGATGATTCGAAATGAATGATTTTGTAAGCTGTAACATTTTTTTCCCTGATTTATTTATGTCAAAATGGTGTGCATGCTTATGTTCACATCCATACATGCAAATTATTTGACATACTTGCATCTTTATTTGCATGATTGTGTTGTTACAACCTGAGTCAAAATCACTTGGCTTTGAAGAATATTTATCCATGCTCTATGGGATTTTAAGTCTGATTCTACAATTTATACTTTTGGTTCCATTTGTTTCAATTTTAAATAAAGTAAAGGGAAACAACTATTTTTTATGTAACAGTTAACACCATTTTATTGGTTTGTTCAAATTTCATAGTACTGCTGTTAAATATCACTCACTGACGGAGAAAAAATGGCTCCATTACTTAGGGGAATATACATTGTGTATGCTATTATTTGATATCTCATTTTAGGGGAAAATGTAGTATTAAACCTTACCAGGATGTCAACATCATTTTTTTAGTAGAAACACCATCAATGCCTAGGCTGGGTTTTAATATGAAAATATGTACAAGAGGGAGGGGGACATTATAAGCCTTATCTCCAGAATTTAGTGGTGAAATTGCTGGGTCTTAAAAATATTGGAATACAATAATTAAAATCAATTCGTATTGCTAAGTGTATTTTTCCTCGTACAAATTTGTCATGTAATGTAGCTCTGCATTTTTAGTTGAGAAATTTCACAAAACTACACGGCTTTTGAATTATGGCATGATCAACATTTGTCTCTGAAAATATGACATTTTTTAGCGAGAAACAATAAGTCATGCAAAGCACATTTGTTATAGTTACTGTGTATCAGCTTAATGGAAGTTTTTATGGAGGGATGTAAATATTGACAAGGGTCTTTAATATTGGTTTGATGCTTGCCTTCTTGGCAACTATATATACCAGGTGAGCCTGGGGCCATGGAACACATATATATTTGCTGCCCATGTTGGAAATGATTTTAGTTGTTTTGCTTTCTAACATTGACTATCTTCTGCAATAGTAATTTCTTCTGTAAATGTGTATCGTCTATTATTCACATAGCTTATTTTCATTTTCTGCAAATGGTATCAAATAATTTTCTGTTCCATTTTCATCCATGTAAACAATAGTATACAAATTTCATAAATACATTCTTTGCAAAGAATCTAAGGGCCCGTTTGGTCTGTATTTCAATTTTTAGTTCTGAGCTTTGAGTTCGTTTTAGTTTTCTATTTTGAGGGTTTGTTTTAAGATTGCTAAAAATACGTTTGGTTTGTCATTTTGAAAAATTATTTCTCAAAACAGAAAATTAGAAAGTACGTTTGGTCTGAAATTTTTTTTTAAAAAAAATTATGACATTTTATTCCTTGAATTTTAATTATTTTGTAAAAGTAGAACTATTTTATGTTAATATATTATCAAATAATATGTACATTTTAAAGTTGGTGAATCTTACAATATTTTCTTCTTGCTACAAAGGTAAAATATAAATGAATAGTAAATTGAGTTCAAGATATACGAAATAAAAATAAAATTTAATGAATAATTATTAAGAGTTTGAACTATATTTTTTATCTGCGTTAATTTAAATATTTTTATGTGAATAATCATTAAGAGTTTGAAGTATTTTCATTTTTTTTTATAATTTTTAATTTCCTAAAAAAATTTATAATATAAATCTTTCAAAATTTTTTATTTTATTTTTTCAAAATGTTTATTTTTTTAAATTTTAAATTTATATTTTTCAAAGTTTTTAATTTTTAAAATTTAATTTAAATAAATTTTATTTAAATGCTTATTTTACATGTTTTGAGTGCTTTCAGAATTTTCATGAAAACACCCGAAACGTTAAAATGCGTTTTGAGTTTTTATATTATAAGTTTAACCATATTTTCAAAAATGCACTTTCAAAAACGCCAAATCAAACACGGTTTCAGTGTTTTGCAAAATTGAAAACAGTATCCTAAATAATTACTTCTTCATACCAACATGCATTATTTGTATTGTGAGAAATTATAACCTTCTCAACTCTGTCAGAAGGCTCTTACCATCATCATTCTTTTCATATTAGAACTATTGCTAACTTGAGCTATGATGTTTTACTCAAATTCACAAATTTTTCTTGTCAATGATGGATGGGATAGAAAAACTCAGTTGGTCTCGCTTGCAAGCTTGCCGCTTGATCCGTATTACCGGACAATTAAAGGTTTTCAGGTACTCTCTTGATACCACTAGATCTTTTTTATTCTCCATCTATGTTACATTACATTTTTTTAATAGAAAATTCTATTCCTAGAATAAAAAACATACAAATTCTTGTGTACACACTGAGTTTGTAATTGATGACTTTTCTTTATTGACTTTGAGCCTTGAATTTTAGAAAATGTGAATCCATTTTTGCTTATCAATTTGGTTTTTTCGAGTAGTTTGTATAATGACAACATAGTGGGTGAATAGCTTCTAGATTATGATTTAATACGCTGTTATAATCTTTGCATGTGCCTAAAGTTTAGTTTATCAAACTGGAACTGACACCCATGTGTCTCAAGCAGGAGAGGTTGAAGCAATCTGTCGGAACATGGCTAAAAATATCTCCGAGTTGCAGAAGGTAGTTTACCGGTTTTATCATCCGAAGTGCATGTTTCTAGTGTGTGGTGTTCGTTATTTTTCTGTGCCCTTGTTCTCTTGAGAATATGTTGAGAGAAGAGCGGAGGAATGGCTTAAGTATCCTGTTAGAGAGAATAACTGAGGTGACCCAAGATGATGTTTTTGTTTCTTAATGGTCTATTTTATTCAAAATTGAGTGTGTGAGCAAGCTATGGGCATATTTAATATTTAAGGCTGGTTGTAAGATTAGTGCGGGGATCTTAAGCATTGCTAATTCCAGGTCCAACTTTTTTCTTGGAATAAGACCCACGAAAGTCATCATCTTTAAAAATGTACTGTTATGATATTTGTCTCTTAGTATTGTTTTAATTTTTTTCGGCTCTTTGTGCTATGTCAGAATTTGGTTAAGCCCAAAATTACACAATAAGCTCTTTTCTTGATCTTAAGATAAATAATAGGCTGTTCTTTCTTACTAATATTGTTCCGCGAAGTTTATTTTAATCAGATGGTGACGAATGTTAACAGGCATAAGGAGGAGCAGAGGCTAAAGTTAAAGGTACAACGTCTACCATGGAATCCTTGACTGCGGAGTTACGAAGTGAGAAGCTCTCCTGCAGCTCTGCCTGGAATTTGGCAAAGCGAGCTATGCTATCACTGGGCTGTAAGGTACCCTTTTCAGAAGATGGTGAATGCGTTGGAATTGAAAACGACATAACAGGAATTCCTCAGAAATCTACATATCCGGCTTCAGACAAGGAAAGTAGTGTATATTTGCAGCATGAAAATAAATCAGATCTGTCTGTCTCTGGTTCTGTCTTGGACAATGATGTTCCAATTAATTTGATTACTCATGTTTGTGAATCTTTATGCCCATTACGAACCAGATATGGAGGGTGCAGATGGCCAGATGCTGAATGTGCTAAAAATTTGGAAATGAGTTTGTTGAGTTGAAAGCAAATTTTGATGCCTTTGATGGACTTTCTATATACGATAGCTATTTTCAGCCAGAGTAGAAGCATTTGGTTTTGAGCCAAGCCAGAGGTACAGCAATATCGTCCGGCCATTTTCAGGATGACGACCTTTTCTAAAGGAGTCAGGACAAAATTTTGTCGGTCAAGGATTTTAGTGGAGCTTTAGCAAATAATCGAAGGAATGAATATTGAAGATGAACCCTCATATTTATCATGCGTCATGAGAGTGTATATACAGATAGAATGTAGCTTAGTTTTGGGCAGCATTAGTTTCTGGGCATTACTAAAGATTAGCAAAATAGAAGTTGATAGATTCGTCGTACAGCTATGGTGATTCAGCTGAGATGATCTGGACAGTGCAATTTATTCAGGTATTTCAATGACTGTCGTATTGCCATTCATTGCTCAATTAGCTTGTAATTTTGCTGTATAGATCAACGCGATTTATTCTGAATTTGTTGAGCAATATGAAATAAAATAAAATTCAGTTGAAGTAGGTAAAATTTAGTCACTATTTGTGTTTTATCTGATGAAGTTCAGGCACTAAAATAAAAATTGTATTATTGAGTATTTATTCTCTTCATGCTTCAAATTTTCATTAATTAATAAAAATTAGAAAAATCGCCTTCTTCTTTGCTACAATTTGCACGCAAAAAAAAGCTTACAACTTCAATGGCATGAAATCAAAATCATCTCTTCCTCACTAAACCCTGGTTCTTCAAGATCAAGAAATGGAATTCATTTTCGACCCGAAATTTATTTCATTTTCACAAAGGAAATGACCGATTACTTTTCGAAATCAATCAGGCATAAAAATCGTATTATACTGTAAGATAAATGCGAAACTCATGTTTCTTTGTTTGATCTCGATACTAGATGTTGGTTCTCGAGAGTGACATATGTTTTCAATTTCTAAGGTTAATATTGAACGCAAGAAAAAAGGATGAGAATGGAAAGAAAAATACACCAAAACAATTCGCACGCCCGGTGGGACTCGAACCCACAATCGCCTGATTAGAAGTCAGACGCCTTATCCATTAGGCCACGGGCGCTTCTTTAATTATGAGAGCCAAATATATGTATTGAAAATAAATGTTTCATCCTTAAATTCAAATTTCAAGATGAAATTCAGACGTCCATAAATTAATTAATTGGTAATGATTTTAGGTTGGTTGGATGGTAAATCTTCAGCAGGTTAGGGCGTAAATTGGTAATTCACTTTGTCAAGTGTCAACCCTTATAGGTATGTGTTGGATGGTTGAGCTTATTGCTGATTTTGATTTAAGAGTTAAAAATAAGCCAGCCTACAATTTAAACAACTTATAAACCTGGCAAAATTATCTAAAATATTGTATTGTTAAAGGATAGAATTCCATATCGAATAAAGATGAAAATATAGACCAATTTATAAGAGTTTGTGCTACTACTCTTAATAATGTTGACATTTTAAGATGTAACCCTAAATCTTAACATGGTATCAAAGTTCATTAATCTCCAACGAGCAATTCAATCCGACTAAGACTAAAAAAAATGAGCACACTGATTCAAGCCACCATCTTGAAGGAACATGTTAAAAGATATAATCTCATAACGAATAAAGAGAAAACATAGACCAATTTATAAGGATTTTGACTACTCCTCTTAATAAAGTTGACATTTTAAGATGAAACCTTAAATTTTAACATGTATGACCAATGAAAATATTCAAGCATATTCTTTTCAAGCATATGTTACTCAAGAACATATTAAAGAACATATTATAATAATAGAATGACTTAATTAAGTACTAGACACACANAGTGTATATACAGATAGAATGTAGCCTAGTTTTGGGCAGCATCAGTTTCTGGGCATTACTAAAGATTAGCAAAATAGAATTTGATAGATTCGTCGTACAGCCATGGTGATTCAGCTGAGATGATCTGGACAGTGCAATTTGCTCAGGTATTTCAATGACTGTCGTATTGCCATTCATTGCTCAATTAGCTTGTAATTTTGCTCTATAGATCAACGCGATTTATTCTGAATTTGTTGAGCAATATGAAATAAAATAAAATTCAGTTGAAGTAGGTAAATTTTAGTCACTATTTGTGTTTTATCTGATGAAGTTCAGGCACCAAAAATTGTAGTATTATTGAGTATTTATTCTCTTCATGCTTCAAATTTTCATTAATTAATAAAAATTAGAAAAAACGCCTTTTTCTTTGCTACAATTTGCACGCAAAAAAAAGCTTACAACTTCAATGGCATGAAATCAAAGTCATCTCTTCCTCACTAAACCCTGGTTCTTCAGGATCAAGAAATGGAATCCATTTTCGACCCGAAATTTATTTCATTTTCAAAAAGGAAATGACCGATTACTTTTCGAAATCAATCAGGCATAAAAATCGTATTATACTGTAAGATAAAGGCGAAACTCATGTTTATTTGTTTGATCTCGATACTAGATGTTGGTTCTCGAGAGTGGTATATGTTTTCAATTTCTAAGGTTAATATTGAACGCAAGAAAAAAGGATGAGAATGGAAAGAAAAATGCACCAAAATAATTCGCACGCCCGGTGGGACTCGAACCCACAATCGCCTGATTAGAAGTCAGACGCCTTATCCATTAGGCCACGGGCGCTTCTTTAAGTATGAGAGCCAAATATATATATTGAACATAAATATTTCATCCTTAAATTCAAATTTCAGGCTTTTATCATTAAAAAAAAAAAAAAAATCAAATTTCAAGATGAAATTCAGACGTCCATAAATTAATTAATTGGTAATGATTTTAGGTTGGTTGGATGGTAAATCTTCAGCAAGTTAGGACGTAAATTGGTAATTCACTTTGTCTAGTGTCAACCCTTATAGGTATATGTTGGATGGTTGAGCTTATTGCTGGTTTTGATTTAAGAGTTAAATATAAGCCAGCCTACAATTTAAACAACTTATAAACCAGGCAAAATTATCTAAAATATTGTATTGTTAAAGGATAGAATTCCATATCGAATAAAGATGAAAATATAGACCAATTTATAAAAGTTTGTGCTACTACTCTTAATGTTGACATTTTAAGATGTAACCTTAAATCTTAACATGGTATCAAAGTTCATTAATCTCCAACGAGCAATTCGATCCAATTAAGACTAAAAAAAATGAGCACACTGATTTCATGATTGGTCTGTTCAAATGAGCCACCATCTTGAGGGGACATGTTAAGAGATATAATCTCACATCGAATAAAGAGAAAACATAGACCAATTTATAAGGATTTTGACTACTCATCTTAATAAAGTTGACCTTTTAAGATGGAACCTCAAGTTTTAACATGTATGACTAGTGAAAATTCGATATTCATACACTTTTCAAGCATATGTTACTCAAGAACATATTATAATAATAGAATGACTTAATTAAGTACTAGACACACACACAAAAAAAAGATTCAATTGTCGCCCCACATAAGTCATAGCTATTTTGAGAAAATTTGATAGTCCACTTTACATGTTCGACACTTCTATACCGTTCCGTTTGGATATAGAGTTTGTTTGAGCCCCATTTTCAGCCAAAAATGCATGTTTGAATAGTTATTTGATAAAAATGTGTGGTTAAAAAATAAGGATAAATTTTTATTTGCGTGTAATATTATTTTATTGAAAAATATGTGATTAAAATAAGAGACAAATGTATTTTGAAAAAAATGGAAAACAAACACATTCATAATTTATAAATTTAGCATTCAGTCAACTACATATTCATACCTACTTGTAATTGTCACACATTTCTGAGACTTACTACTATTCCTATTTCTATTGTAAACTATTTATAAATTTAGCAAACAGAGGCAGTTTTGCCCACATTCCATTTTCAATATATAATTAGTGTACCATACACTGATATTATACCGATTCTACATTAATTGCACATTTAACCGCAACTATAACAAACAGGGTCTTGCTACAAAACATAATGAATGACATAAACGATGACCAAATACACACACATGGGAGGTCGGCATTTTTTTATTTAGGTCGGGACCCACGTGCAAATGTGAGGGTGGTGTCAACCCCTATGTCAAACTTCTGGGCACTTCAGCAAAATCCTAACAATAAATATAAAAAGAATCGAAGCAAAATCTCAGTCTACTGTACAGTCTAATATGTCTCAGGCGACTTAAAAGTGCCAATAAGGATATACAGTGCATTAGCAGGTAAGGAATCTCCCCATGCTTGCATTATAATAAAGTACATTTACTAATTTGCTAGAATACATAAGGCAACAACTATGCTAACTTGTTGCTTCCTTAGTGCCCATTTCATTCAAAAACCCAATTTGAAACAGATCAAAGAGCTTCCCGAAAGCGTAACTCTGCTGGACCTGGACCTAAAATGCCTTTCTGCTCGGTTATCTTCCCCAGTCCTAAATCTGAATCTGTCTTTCCATTCTTCTCATCTTCTCTCCAGTCAGTCCCTTGCCAATCTCTCTGTGACATCAAAGAAATCCAATTCACAAAAATGCAGGGAAAAAAACCTTGAAGGTTAAGACCCACAAATACATACATGAAAAGATTTCATGTTTCTAGGATAAGTCATCACATGTATTAAATAGCCTGGCTACGTACTCGATGAATTTAAAAACAATTTTTCAACCACTCTATGAACATGTATATCAACATCATTCTACATTTATCCATTGATTTAGACTGCTGTCCCTTTCTTACAACCTGGATGGCTTCGTTAATGCAAACCTTGCGAGCAATTCTCATCTCAGAAGGTAAATAAACCTGTAATATATCGAAATCTGATGGCCTTCATGAAATTTAAAATAGAACCCTTTATTTCTGCATGACCAATAAAGGACTTCAATTAAGATAAAAAGATAGGTAATGAAGTTGACCCATGTTCTAATAATAGAAATCTTTATGACTTTATCCTGCATATGAATCTCAACACATTTCAAAAGATTATCAAAATTCAAAGATGCCCACATTTTCCTCTTTACTAACAAGGAAGAGAGCTTTATCATCACCTTTGTCTCTCAGTTCCCTTTTGTGTTTTTGCTATATAAAAAACTATTATTAAAAGATACTTTTAAACTCTTTTTTCACATGTCTTCAGATTTTCTCCCATTTATTTGAAATATCGTCACAAAGTTTTGAAATAGTTAAATGAAATTATGAAAGAGTGATGCTAGGTGTATAGAAAATGGTTCACAGAATTTTTATGGACTTTCACTTGGCAATTTTTCATTCATCCTTAGCCCAAAACACAAAAGAAGCACCATACAGGTGCTGCCAACATAACACCTGTAACGTGCCTGTGAACCAATTCCCCTGTACAAGGGGAATTGTTCATTATGAAATCTAATTTATTCCTTTAAAAAAGTACGTTTACATTTGAAAATAGGATTAAAAATAACTTGTTTGTTTGCAAATATAATATTAACAAATGAAAACAAATGCGTGATTTAAGATCACAAATAAAGAAAAAATGCATTAAATAAGCAACTCAACTTTTAATAATCTGTAATTTTGATCGATTTGGTTTGTGTGCAATCCTATCAGAAGATACTATGAACTAAAAGTCTTAAACATTGTTTCGTCTTCTTTTTCCCTCCTTTGAAATACTATAACTTTTTTATGCATTTAGTTTCACGACGAGTGATAAAGTTGAGATGACACCTTTTTATCACTTGATTTAGTGACGTTTTCTTTAATTTTTTATTTATACTCGTTATACTACGTCAAGTATTAGGAAAATTAAAATAACCTATTATAGAGAAAAAAAGAGCAAAAAAGTGGTAACAAAAAGTACTAATAACTTGGGTCACACGCTTGCCATTCCATTCAATTTGAACGAACTCTTTTGCAAGCTCCAAGGAAGTCAAATATTTTATAACCATATCACAGCATTAAGTTATAACTCTTTCATATTTCTAACTTTTTCCACTTGACACATGCTCTTGTGAATGGAAGTTTCTTTATATATATTTTATAGATGTCACGCCTATTTGAATCGTCCCCCTTTTTCTCTCAATATCTTCAATTGGTGGCAATTATAATCATTTTTTATTTTAATAGTTAACCTTTAGTAACTGATACCCCATTCACACCTGGACTACAAGGACATTATATATATATATATATATATAGTCTCTTTTAATTCCTAAAAAATGAAACCCTCAGATTCCAAATAGTCCTGTAAAGTTCAAATAGTTAGAATTAATAGATACCAACAACAAAACATAGGAGTTATGATTTCGTACATGGACCCAAATTCAAATACTTCCACATCTCTACAGCTTATACCTTCAACCATGACGTGAAAGCTACACCCCCCCTCCCGGGTTCTCTGTGATTGAAACTAAATTATCAGCAAATAACTGATACCTACAACAAAACATTGGAGTTATGATTTCGTACATGGACCCAAATTCAAATATTTCCACATCTTTATAGCTTACACCTTCAACCATGACGTGAAACCAATTTGGGTTTTTTTTCAATGTCTCTGAAAGTACTAGTTTTCCTAATTCCACGAATTAAGGCTCAATTCGTGGCTAGGCAATGACCTTTTGTCGCATAACTGAGTAAACATCATGGTAAGTTAAAAGAGCTTTGTAACATTCTCATTCTATTTTCCTTTTAAAGTTCTATTTAGCAGGGCATCTACTTGAAAGGTATAACTTTCAGACGCCCAATAAGTTGGGTATAAATTTATGGCACCAACGGGTGCAAAATGGTATAACTTTCATGGTGCTTCAAAGGACAGTGAGGTAGCCAAATGTCCACCACTGTATGACTTTAAGACATAAACAAGTCGGATTCATTGTTTTTATGAGTTAAACTTTGCTTACAAAAGTAAGACTGCATCTACTTTAAGATGATGACATTTTGGTTAAGAAGCACATAATCAGTTATGTAATCAATTGCACCTAAAACAACGGCCATTTCTCATGATACCCTTTCTAATTCTATGAACACTTGCCTCATCATGATTGCTGCACCCATCTTCCAACACTGGTGTAGAGAGAGGAGGGGCAATATCTGGATCAGGCTTTTGAAAAATGAAAGTGGTGTACAGACCTGCAGAAGGTATCAGAAAAAAAGTTACAAGATGTTAATCATAATGTAACAAGACGTGGAGTGAATGAATCACCTAAAGTATCATATGATCTGGGAAGAAGCCTCCCTCTAGGATCAACAAGGTTGGGACCAGCATCCATCAGCATAACTGCAAACTGTGCTCTTAAGAGCAAAGTGAAGTTAACAAAAGTCAGACTTTCCCACTAAAATAATATATCAACAACATTATAGCCTTTGTTTGTTTCACCTAGAAAAGTGGATTTAAATATAAGTTAAAGTCATTAATTTTAACATACATTTCATGGGAACAACTTTTCAACCACACATTCCATCAACTTTTATCAAAATCTACTAAAAATTTGATTTGTATCTAAACCAGACAAGGGCATAATAAAAAATGCTCTACAGCTGCTTTAATGCTGCACGTACTATAACTGCTCACTTTTTTAGAAAATTTAATATACAAGAAGAAAGAATCCATGAAATTTGCAGCTGACAAAGAGACAAAAAAAAATAAAAAAAATGTCCATACTAGAGTTTAGATTCAGAAATTTGGAATGTCCTCTCCAATTAATCATAGATGTGGGGGTGAGAACAACAATCTAGAAAGGGAGTTTATGTACAGAAAAAAAGAAGACCGGACCATGCTTTGGAACTATCATAAAACCAATAATTCAATTAAAATATAACATCAAAGAACTGTATTGGATTTAAATATTTCAAGTGCTCCGCTGAAAAAAATTAAAGTGCGGCAGGGGTTTTTGTGAAAACCGATACCAATTTATGGACGCTATAGCAAGTGGAAACAGGTAACTACAATCCTTTAACGTTATTTAGCAGAACAATCAGTGTGCTTATCAAAAAAAATTATCAAGCACAAATCATAGCAATAAAGTAACAAATTTGTACAGTTCAAAACTCTTGGTACACCCATGAGTTCCTAACAATAGATCACGGTAAAAACAATCCATGGACCATTACGTGTCAAAACACCATAGAGAACAATAGAAACTCTTCATTACCTTTCACAAGATCAAACAATTGATAGAAACTCAAACAAGATCAATAATGTAATTGGTCTAACCAAAGACAGAAGATTTATATGATATTTTTAAGCCACTAGGACTATAGAGAAAAAAGTAATATCTGATATGATAATAATGCATCAGTTATGCTACAGACATAATTGCAAAAGTTACTGTGTCGTAGATAAAACAACACGACCAATGAAAACATCTTTCACAAATAATTAGCAGACAATGAACAATGCTGATGTAATGATAGGTCACTTTTAGGGACTCTGTTTGTTTCCTCTCTTCTTGGAATACAATATAATCTTTAAGATGTATATTGAAACTTATCGTAGTGAATTAGTTAGAACTTTACCTTAAGTTTTAAGGCCTAGTGAGCACACAACATTTAGCCCCTGTTTGGTAAAGATTCTTTCAAAACTCTTTTTTCTCATACTCATTTTCAACCATACATTCTCACAATAAATATTCTTCACGTAAACTCAAAAAAAAATCCTACTTTTTAACCACATATTCTCCAAAAAAAAATTACTGTTCAAAAACACATTTTCTTCAAACAAATGGTTGTCAAACAGGGTTTGGATGCAAAATGGTATCAAAACTTTAAAATTGACAACAAAATTATAATAAACAAGATGATTGTTTATATTTCAATTACCCGCACAAGTTCAAGGGTAATCATAAAAACGGTAAGAGAAAGTAGATAACAAAGTTCAAAGAAAGTACCTATTATCGTCATAAAATTCTGTCAAGTTTGTTATCTCCATGTACTCAAGACCAGCCTCTCTAGCCAACCTATGGAACATAATTACCAATTCTCATAACTGAAAATCAAAAAGTCAAACGAAGAACAGATAATAAGCATCCCAAAGCAGATGCTTATCCATAAAAATATCAAGATTTTGAAGGCACCTGCATCATGCATGTCTTAGTTCCTGGGAGCTCCTTAATTGGGATTTACCCAGTGAAAGCATATGGATAGGAGTAGCAACTTCCTTCCTTCCCTCCCCCTCTCCCTTTTCCCTGGAAAAAAAGAGAATGTGCTAGTGTATCCATGAAAGTTGAAGTTTCAGTTTATAGTGTAAGATAAGGGATTATGTTCGATGAAATATTGATTACATTCTTGCGATAAAACAATTATCCAATACATAGATTTCCTTTGAACAAATATATTGATCTATGAATATTCATAGCTTTCTCATGCACAGTGATATTGATTTAACTATAAATTCAAGGACTTATTTACTAATTATTATCGAGCTTTGATTAGTCATTGTCTTCTTAAGCTTTTGAAGGTCAATCACATTCTTTTATGGAAAATCTTTGCATCATACTCAAGGGGGACACAAGATGAAGTGACATCATAATGCTTGAAGGAAGCTATTCCCTTTGCCATATGGGGCACTTGATAGGGCGAAACACTAACAAGCTTAGGCTACCAAACATACCGATAAAATGCATGGGCCATAGATGTGTAAACACTTTCCAAACAACCCCAATAGGATATTAGGATGGAATCATCACAACTTTAAGAATAGATATATGCTTATAATCACAATAGAAAATATTAACCTGAGCAAGCTTGGGAAATAGACTAAGCAATGGGTTTCATTAGAAATATCACCTACAAATTTCAAGTGGTACTTTTTTCCGAAAAAGGGGAACCTGGAAGTCAATTTAACACAATTAGTGACAAACAATCCAATGTCACAAGAAAGTAGCACAAAGAAATTGAGCCTGAGAATGTATTAAAATGGAAATATACTTCTCTTCCTCAACTTCAAAAGTGATCACGTAGCTCTCAGATCTAATGCAGTTAAGAACAATGTTGGGCTTCATTCCACTACTCTTGTTGTGGTATGCTTCAACATTTTTCTGGTACTTATTCCAACAAGGTTATGCCATTTTATTATGGTTTAAATAGTCATAAAAGACTTCAAACCTTAAATTGATTTTTGTCAAGCAAACATGAGCAAATCTGCGATAGATTACAAGTATATTAATACTCTGCATAACCTAGGAAATTACTATCACATGATAAAGGATCTCCAATGTGAAATAGAAAGAGAAATCTTTTCTTTTCTTCTCTTTAAGAAAACCACCAAAGGCAAACCCATATACATGATAAGCAAGAAACGGAAGGAAATAACCCACGTTGCCATACAACTTCTAAGTACTATTGCATAAGCATAACGAGGTGTAATCTCACCTTCTGGACCAATAATCCACAGTTGGAAAAAAAAATAAAAAAAATAGGAACTTCACAAACATTTCTTCTTTTTTGTTTAGATTTTCTTTTGCTGTTTTTGGTCGAGTTTTAGAGAGAAGATGAGGGCAGGCTGGAGAACCCAAATGCTGATCACCAGATATGATCCATCAAAGGTGGACTCCTATAGCAGGAAACCTTCATTTTTTGTTTACTTCATACACTTAGCTAGAAACATTTATGGGAAACACTACAGATTAGACCTTTTCCAATGCCCTTCATTCCTTTAATTTAAGCAACACTAAAGTAAAGAATAATATAGGCAAAACCTTTCAAACCTGGAAAGAGATGATAGCATACCGATTAACAAACTCACTTCAAAGGAAGCAGCATTTTAGTGGTTGTCACAAGTTCAACAAGCTCCAGATTACACACAAACAATCAGGTTGAATCAGCTAGTACTTCAGGGCCTAGACAACACAACTCTCCACGCCTCATCTATTTCCAATCATTCATCGAAAATTTAACAAAAATAGAGACAACTTGAAGATTACATATATGTGTTCATTAGGTTGACATTCAACAATGAAGTAATACAATCCAGATCTTACAATAAAGGGAAGCCTAATGTCAGGCATGAGATATACCGGTAGAATAGTTTCAAACATGCAAACAAATATAAATTACTGGCGATTGTCATACCATATTGTTGATGAGTCGGGAGTGATACCAATAAAATAACCTCCGGGTTTCAGCAGCAATGAGACATTGTACAACAATCTCCTCACTTTATCCTCAGATTCAAAGCACGGCTACAAGTAGACATATTATGTTTCTACGTCATATCAGAAGACACAAACCAGCATTTGAGTGGCAAAACACTATAGGAAATAATTCCTACTGGCAAATGCTGCATACAGCAAGCAATATCAACCTTATCTTCCCTGTCTCTCAAATGAGGTTCTATATTCTCCTGCAGAAGAAATGTGTTGTTCAACCTGGTAAATGCCCAACTCAAAAGTAACAAAACCTCATAAACATTAAAATTCATAAAATATTTGGCGAACTTCCACACTCCTTTAGTGAGCTTTGGGAATCTTCATTCATAATGCTATAAGGACTTAAGAGTTAAGAGATTGCACGTGGCGGACCAGCACAAAAGTTCAGTTCGGGCGGATGTTGACCATTGACCGTCGACTATCAACGATCGTAAGAGAGAGGTCGTTTAATAATATTTAATTAAATAATTTTAAA
>OU503039.1:28727008-28742039 GCA_912172775.2 Fraxinus pennsylvanica | reverse complement strand
ATAAAAATTTTAAAAATATGGAATTGGTAAACTTTTTTTAATGTGTGTCCCCTAAAAATTAAAATAACACCAGAAGTATGTAATATGGGGTCTTGCTACTTGCCTATATCACAATAAGCACAGGAGAGATATTTGTATACATTATTTCTTCTAAATCTCGAAATCATTCACGAGCTAAGTCCGATTACTATATAAAAAAAAAAATGGCATCAATCGAAAGAATTCTAAAGGGCATTTTATGGAAAAACTGGAGGAACCCGTATCATAGTTAATTTGATTCCAAACGCAATTTGTTCTGCATCAGTTGTAAGCAAATCCGGGACAATGGACATCTGCTTCATCGAACTTCCAATGGGAACATCCAGTTGTCTTTGTATCTTAGTTTTCCTCTACCATAATGTTATATCTGAGGAATGCTCGGTCAAGACATAAAGAGAATTACCGATTTTGAAGGGCCTCGACTGCCCTTTTCCACTGTTGTGCTCTTTGTTTTGTATCCTCAAACGACATAACCTTCTTCGGCTGGACACACCACAGAAAATCATTCTAAATTAGTTTAGTTGGAATAGATTAATGATGTCTAGCTGTGGACAACAAATCTTTTTCCAAGAATTGTACACTGAAATATTGAAGTTATCTCAACTACAAGCCAAGTTGCCCAGTTAAAAACATATGGAATTATGGATTACCCTAAAAAAATCATCAAATTTTCGGATTCCTTCATTATCTCTCTCCGGTAGTTTAGGACTTTATCCTCTCTCACTGTCACAATTACTGTCACTCTCAGATATCAGCATGGCTCCTCTCTCCTCCCCTATTCCGGTATATAAAGAATATTGACTACTAGCAATGCTCTATCTTTCTCACTATGTGTGTTTGTTTACACACCAAAGTCCAAATGATGTAGAACGGATGGCTGAATGGATTGAATAACAGTTGGATCGAAAAGAAAAAAAAAATGGTAAAATGCAGATTTGAGGTTCGAGCTCTAATTTGGGCTCATAATACCTTTTCGGAAAGAAAAATCGGACTGAACTCACGGCTTTGCTGTGACATATGATGAATTTTAGCCATTTGAATTCGTTTAAAACTCAAAAACTGCTTTTAAAGTTTTAGTGTTATTTGTGTTATTTAGCGCCCATTTAGTCCCCATTATTTCTCATTAAATTATAATTCTCTTTTCTTATCAACCACACATTCTCTAATAAAATAATATTACACATAAACTCAAAAAATTTTCTTTCTTTTTTAACCACACATTTTCCAATAAATTGCTTTTCCTCTCATTATAACGTGGAACAATGGGGGCAAAACGGGGTTTTAGTTTATTTCGAATTCTTTTCGATTTTTCTTTTAAACTAGGTTTTCATGTAAATCTTTGTAAATAAAGGGTTAATTCTTCGTTTTTGGAGGATCTTGAATTAATAAAATTTCGTGAGTTTAATTTTCTTTCTATGGTGGATTCCAATTTCGGTGATGTTAAAGTTTTCGCTTGAATTCCTTGTTTTGCGTTGCGTCACCAAACCGGTCAGACCAGTTGATTTCCAAATCAGTCAGCCTACCAGTTCCGTGTCGAATGACTCCAATCAAGTGTTTTAATGACATCAATAAATTACTATATTGACTGTGCAGTAAATAATATATTGATAAGGAGCATAAACTTACAGTGCAAATCTTGAAATGTGAAGGGCTAGTAACTTGAATGCTGAGATCATTAGGATTGTCGGACCATATTACGTTCCCTTTGAACATCAATTTTGCAGGGTCGACATATATCAACTTAGGTTTATTGGTGAGGATAAGTTGTACTTTCTTGTTTGTTAGTTTCTGCAGCTTCTTCACATTAGAGATCATAAGAACGGATTCCCCAGGCTCCAAAAACTGTTGCCTGTTTAATGGCCAGAAGAAAAAATAGTAACAAAGAAAAACCAGTTGGAGCCGTCCGACATTTTAAATTCTAAAAAGTGAAAAAAAAAAAAAAAGATGATATCAGAAAAATATCATTTCTTAACATCATCATCTTCAGGGTACTTGACGAGCTTGGCAAAGTACACTGAATTGATCTGCTAGTTTGACCAATGGCTATTTAACGAGAATAAATTGTCTTTTAAGCTGTAAATAAGGCCTTTAAATGAAAATTTTAAACACTGCTATTTTTGCACTTTAACAATTGTGAGATGGCTATTTTGAGAAATTCCTCAGTAGAGGCAATATTAAATCATGAATTCACATGAGTTATTTATGAAGGGTTTTTATCAAAATGGACAAATCCCATTGAGTTTTGGTTCCTCTTTCTGGTACACTAGAGCTCATAACTGTCATAATAAGCAAAGACGAGGACAAAAAAAAAAGTCGTGTCTGTATGAGATCACTCTGCTTGTCAAGTAGTAAAGGTAATTGCATATGAAAGACTCTCAATGAAATAAGTTGATTCCTACAAGAAAATTCCTGGAACTTACCATTTCGAATCAAATGAATCAATCGAAGCAAGCCTAGTTACACTGCCAGCTTCAGCCGTGGACGTTGCACTTATTTTTGCTGAACCATCCCCAACATCTTGGTCCTCAGCTCCACTAGATGGACCCTAAAAGAATTGATAAGAAGAGTTGAAAAGTTGCAAGTACGTTTTATAAAATCTGCCACAGAAATATTACGGGCTTTTTCCTTTCCTTTTTTCCCATTTAGTTAGAGATTTTCACTGGGGATCGAAAAAATGCAACACCTTCTGAAAAAATGTGAACGGACTGCCCATCTATGAAAACTCACTCCCTTTTATGTGTGCTAGAGCATTTAAAAGAAAAAAAAAAGGCTTACTCTTGACTCTATAGCAAGGCTAGGCGGGTTTCGATTCCTCAAATTCCTCCAGTCAATCCCCTTAAAGAAAGGATGGCTTTTGAGTGAAGCATAGCCATTCGGTCCTGCACCTGGTCGCCTGCTGGGATCTATATCCTACACCAAAATTCCATGATAGTCACAATCAGACGATCAATAGTTTCTGTAGTCAACTAACGATAAACCAATCAGAGTATAAATAGCAAACAGACAATGTTAAACAAATAGGATTATTCAAATCTAAAAAAGTGATGCAGAAGAGAGGAATAAAAGAATTTAAAACAAGAAATGATCTTATGGCTTACCAATAATCGGTCAATGAGATCTCGTGCTTCTGCTGAAATATGATTTGGAAATCTGATATCTCTAGCAATTATCCTTTGGAAAATAAGCCATTCACTAGCATCTTTAAAAGGAGAAGTCCCTGAAAGCATTTGGTACAATGTGCATCCAAGTGCCCAAAGGTCATTCCTGATCGAACATATTTCAGAAGAATAAATAGTCTTATAGAAAAAAAACAGATAATTATGAAGAACAAAAGGCACTAATAGCTCAACTAGGAAACAACTTCAGCACCTATTATAATTCAGAATATTCATTTAGATACAGTTGAGCATATTGAACTTTATTGCAAACAAATATAAATTAGAAAACGACAAAAATTAAAAATCCAGTACCCAAAAGTTGCAGGAGAAGAATTCAGAACTTCTGGAGGTACATAGGCGGCAGTTCCCACAAATGTACATGCCTTGTCATCTGAAGATAAGAAATTAACAACTGTTTAATATTTCCTCATTGATAGTACGATGACTGTTAATAGCTGAAAGCATCAATATGATATGGAAGACTCACCTGATGCTGCATTTGGAAGGACCGTTATCTGGCTATCTTGCATTGGCTTTACACTACCAAAATCAGCAATTTTGATATGTCCATCAGCAGTAAGCAGCAGGTTCTCCGGCTGGCATTCAAGGAGCTGTTAGCATTTACATTGTGGCTGTAGATTTGCTTTTTTTTTTTAAATATTAAAAAATACCTTAATATCTCGATGTATCAATCCCATACTATGTATATATTCAAGAGCATCTACAACTTCAGCTGCGTAAAAACAAGCTTCATCCTCTGGCAATCGACCTTTCTGCACGTATAAATTGACATTGTGCAGAAGTTGGACAAACAGGCAACGGATAATAGATACTAGGATGATGACATAAAACTTGCAAAAGAAATACTCGGCCAAGTACAGAAATAAGTTGGTGAATCCACATTATCAAATGAATAATGCAGAAAGCACAGGAGACCAACATGTTTGGAATCAAAATGCTATTTTGTTTTAGGCCGACTATTCCTCAAATTGAAGAAGTCACGAGAAAATGCAGAAAACTCAGAAAATTCGAGTTTCCTTCTATATTCCCTCCTATTTGCTCCCTTGATTTTAAAAAAAAAAAAAAGAGGAAATCCAACTTCAAATTTTCCACTTCATATTCTTCTCTCCCGATTTCTTCTCTTCTATTCATTTCTTATAAACTAAGATAACATTGGTAAATAAATAGTTAAGAATCCAAAGACACAACTTTCATGATGTGTTCATTCCCTAAAAAATTTAACAATATACTGCTACAGAAACAACTAAATGCTTCGAAATTGTCAAATTCTACTTACCCTGGTTATTTGATCAAAAAGTTCCCCACCTTCACAAGATTCAAGCGCCATGTCTTCAAGATACAATAAAATGCAGGAACATGTTATGCTTGTGCCCAAATAAATTCATCCAACTTAACAAAAGAACATCAGAGTAATATGACTAGAAGACTTACAGAGAGAGCAACTATCTTGAAATGTAAAAAACAATCTCACTACACCTGGATGATCTAACTGATCTAGTACAATACGTTCCAATTTTACATAAGCAGTTTTATTTTCCTTGGTGATGAACTTTTTATCCATGATCTTCATGGCATAGACATTTCCAGTGTTTTTCTTTTTTGCTCTGACAACCTGGTGAAATCGTAGATTAGAAGTTAGACGATAACAAGCTTTGAAAAAAATGAATAGTTACATATAAATTTGAACAGGATGATGGAAAATTATCAGGGGCTGGGCTGTAGACATTTACACACAGTGTTAGTAACAATCCCAACCAGTGGTTTGGCCATCTTTCAAATTTAACATAATTTATGGAATTTTATTCTCGATAGTCAATAGAGAACCCAAAAAAGTTGTGTGAAATAAATGAAAAATGAGATCACTTGAGTGCACAATGACTGGAATCAGTTCGACAAACTGTCTTGGCCAAAATTTGTAGCATTGTGGAAGCAAATATATTGTATACGTTAAATGACGAAGAAAAACCAACATGATGAAATCTTCTATTTTGCATTTTATGTCTCGTCTCTGGACAAAAAATTTACTATCTAGTTCTAGTAGCACATGAAATGCTTCTGAATGAAGTACAGATTCACAGCTTAAGTCCTTAAGGTATCGTCACACTGGAAATGCTCAATCTACTCTAGATCTATATGGGATTACCAAATTAGTGGAGATAAGGGCAAAATAGGATTTTTCAATAGAATACTCTTCCCGCTTTTCTAGATTGCACTGTTGATATTGTTCCAGCATCTCTCATCGTAATGTAAAATAGATCTAAATTGTGATTTAGATCTTTAAAGTGACCGAAAATCTCTTCAATTGACAGATGCAAAAGAAATGCAAATTGCATTTTCCGGCAGAAAATATAAAACACAAGAGGTAAAACGTCGATATAAATCTTCCCATTGAATTTAGATTCAACGGGATGTAAATCAAGATGCAAAAGTGATTTTGGAGATATCAATTTACACCCAATTTTACACAACCAATGGAGATGCTTACAATCCATTGCAGTTTCCTCTGAGCCATCAATCTGTATATTAGACCATTTCTCTCATTTTACATGGTACACTAAATAGGACTAGACAGTATGAGAAATAAGATTTTGGTTTCTTTTACCTTTCCAGTACTGTACAGGCTACTTTACCCAACTGGCATAGATGTTCACATCTAAAAGACTTTCAACTGGGGGAGAAGAGATGAAAAAGCGGTAAATGAAACAAAACTTCAATTTTTTGGATTCATAAATTCATAACCTATTCACCTAAGTAACCAACAATGAACAAAAATCATGAAAAACAACATGGCTCATCAAATAAATCTAAGCAGCACATTCAGATCATATTACAGACACACCGTGTATCAAAGGCAATCATAAAAATACAGCAAGGAAATGATTGAACCTTGGAATAAGAACCGACACCATAAATGTTGCCCAATTGAAAATCTTGGATGGTGAAATTTTCCTGGGGTGCTCTAAATGCAAAGCTCTTAGATCTCTGAGGAATCTGGTTATTATTTGATACTGAACTGTTATTTTCAATCCTCAGCTTTGATTCAAATTCATTCTCCATTTTATTAGCAGCTCCTCCTCCTTCACCCACCAATGCCAACATTATTTTCCCTCACCACCCCTACATGCATGTATGTACATTACCTGCATTGTATCTATACATTCTTTATATGCACAGTTTTCCCCTTTAAAGATAGGGGCTTTCAGATTTCCCTTCACGGGAAAATGAAAATCTTGGAACAAGAGTTGGGTTTTGATTTTTTCACAGCCTTCAATGAAAGGAGAAGTGAAGACCGTTGAATAACAGAAACAATTACAGAAGAAAAAAACCCATCACATATCAGATCAGATTCTCTTTATATATCTTCTATCTCTCCTTCTTTCTCTCATAACGCCACCACCCCATTTCATAGAAACCCGAAAAAAGTGAATGGTTTCTTACAAATGTTTATATTTGTATGTATATGTGCCTCTGTATGTATACCTTTTTTTCTGTGTGTATGAAAATACTTATGTTTTTTTATCTGAAAAGGTTCAATCTTTAGGATTTTTTCAAGGTCCTAAAAATTAAAATAAGAAAAACGATACAGGGGGGTGAATGGGAAGGTGTCATGTGTATATGGGGATTGAAGATCACATGGTAAAGAATGATGGGTTGGGTGGTATAATTTCTTTTGCATTTTCATTTTATTCGTATATGCTATCGATTATATAACTATTATGTTTGCAATTTTGTTCCATTTTTGTTTTCAATAATCTTTTTGTGATTAGAAATACATAAAGGGCCCCTAAAAAGGAGGGGTGAAGTGGGCGATGCTATCTATGGGGTTTGTGGGTGGGCCAGAGTGGCATCACAGAAATGCTGGCATTGGATTGGTATAATTGACTGTAGAAGTGAGGTGCTTTAGGGAAGGAAATTGGGGTTCCACATTTGAGTTTATTGTTTCAAAAAATAATTGAATTTTGGAATCTCATTGGAATTTAAATTATTACTGCAATATGATTTGAATTTTCAGAATATTCAACATTCTTCACTTCTTAGAATTACATGTTCTTTCGCATGCCCACGGAATTTACACGTGACACAAATTAATGTTCAATTCTTCGAACTAGTGATGGATTGAGAACATTGTGATAAAGTCAAAGTGTCAAACGATGTTCAATAATGTTTTAAAGTTTGGTGAGACGTAAAGTTCTATATTCTAATTTCTTTAATTTTTCTCTTTCTTTCTTTAGGAAAAAGTTGGGTGTCACGTAGGAATCAAGTAGAATCTCACACATTCCGAAGAATTCACCGGACAGTGGAAATCAAGATTAATGGGATGAATATAGTGTGGCTTTTTAGTACGACAACAAACTTTCATTATAAAAGACCACTCCAAATTGATGACACCCTTAAGTAATTAACTAAAGTCCCTAAGAGTTGTCTTTTCATAAATTTTTCGATTATTCCATCATTGGCATGTTTGATAAAAATTATTAGATAAGATTCGACACTACAATTAACAAGATTTTAATATTCTATATATTGTGCAGCAACCAAACAAGCTGGTAATTTTCAAAACCATAATTCAGAAAATATGGATCCGTGTCTTTGCAACAAATTGTAGTGAAATTCTAAAATATAAATTCAAACTACTGCCTTTATTGAAATTATCATTTTTATCACAAGATTGATATGTTACAAGTAATGGACCACGAAATTTTTTGTCATCATTCTTGTGAAAGCCTTTAAAGTACACAGCTTTACGATATTATGTTGATTTCATATGACTACCAACTTAGAACTATTTCAAAGTGTCCTATATATTTATAAGATTTTTTTTTTTTTTTTTTGTTGACATAGGAACCTGCAGTCGCTACCCTCAGTGAAGCCCTGACCACCTCGAAGGGGCAGAGGCCCGATCACTGTGAGTACGTACTAAGTAAACCCCGCTCCATGTGCAGTAGCCTGCAAACCACACAGGAAAGGTAAACCGCACTAAGCAAGCCAGGTGCGACGGGCTAGACCGAGAAAAATGCTGGCAAGGAATTCAAATTTGTGACATTTGGTCTCCGCGTTTACCTACTCTACCAACTCGGCCACCTCCGAAAGGGTTATTTATAAGATTTTTTTGTTAACAAGAGAGCTTGTCAATTATTTAGAATGTAATGTCATTCAAAATAAAATGCTTAAATTATTTATTCTTTCTCCGCACTGTTAAGATGATACTAAAATAATTTTTAGGTATCAATTTAAATTTCCTGAACTTGACATGATTAATGCACGTCATGAACAAGGATGAAGACACGTGAAGAGTTCTAACTAAGATTTACTAGAACAAACAAGCATTAGCGATCTTATACAAAGGAAATGTTGTTTGTGACGGTTAAAACACCAAGTGATATTGTCGTCAATCCAACCAGAGTTTGAAGAATGGATGAAAAAGAAACATCACATATAGCCAACAGATTTTTCTCCGATCGATCGACTGACCAGATCATCCGACGAGACGACCTGTACATCAGCAAAGAAGGAAATTTTTCCAAACAAAACTGTTGAAAATAAGTTCTAATAGAAACCATCTTATTACAACTATACAATTATACAAAGATGTCGTACATTTCTCAGGAAAAATGACTATAAAATACAATTCTCATCTGAACCAATATATAAGTTTCACTAATCAAAACAGTGGATCACAGAAATCCCTCCAAAGCAAAATTCACAGCAGGAGGCACAAGTTATAAAAAGTAAAAAACAAAAATTACACTAAGAAAAAAGAGAAATCAAGAAATTAGAAAAGCAAGTATTATATTTAACTGGATGTTGGAGTTCATTGCTATACATCCCAACCGTCCTTCCGCTTGCTAAACTCGGACTTTCGAGGTGTTAAACTCCCATAAATATCTGAAAACTTCCTCAGGCAATTGCTTCTGACCCCATAATGAGCTTGCGTATTCCTGCTAATTGCAACGCCAGAGAATTTTGATGTATCGATTGCCCACGCAGGTTTCACATACTCAACTACCGGCGAAGAACTTGCATTCGCATACAAGTAGTTCATTAGCACATCCTCACAATTAAAATAACTGTTGACTAAAGCCCTGCCCACCTCGACTTCCTTGCTCCAATACCTCTTGAAAGCAGCCCGACTGTCGACGAAAGCAGCCCCCGTCAATATCATGTTATAACCATTGTGTTTACGAGCGTGTTTTTCTCCTCTGTACTTCAAAGGGCTACCATTTATGAGCCGAGGATAAAACCCGACGATCCGATCTGGATGCTCACGCCATACCCTGAAGCCCCGTTCAATGTCATCGCATGTCATCATAATATCATCATCAAGCTCAAGGACAGCTCGAGTTTTTATAGATGAATCCATCTTAAATCGATTGTTCAGTGAATTCTGTTTTTCGACTCTTATCCTTACTGGCACTGCAGAGTCGAAATCGCCTGATTTTGGAGGTTTTCCTTTGTTCCACACGACAACAATCTCATGAACTGAGGAACACCTCGAATAATGCTTCACATACATTTTCAAGTTCCAAAGCCGAGCGTCATATGTCATTGCTAATAAAGTGAATTTCGAGTAGTGACCATTGAGTGGGTAAGGTTCTTGTGCACCACTACCACCGTATATATATGTAATGCTACCACAGGTTAACACGACAGCCACCAAAATTGTTAAAGCAAGGACGAACATTCCGGTGCAAGTGTTTGGTCTTATTCTGGCACGAAGAATCAAGCTCATTCTGTTCAACCGACTGCAAAGAAGTCTAAGCTTGGCAGACAGCAAACTTGACCTCTCCCAACCCAAGAAAGCATCGCTTCTCTTTCCCATGTCGTGAGGGCACCAGCTTACAGGTACTATGCACCTCACGGCCCCAACTAGCATGCCCACAAGTAAAACAAGCCCAGCAACAGCTACAACTGAAACAAACCCGAGAATAAAACGACGATTTGCATCTCCAGACGGCACTCTGTCCCCATCCAAAACTGCAATCCATTCACCAGAACTTAGCTGCTGTACATCAAGGTGATGGTTGCGGCTCCCGTTCCAAGCATTCCGTCCCTTACTCGATTCTTCAATACCCGAGGGAACTTCAACTTCTTTGAACTCGTCAGTGGTAAGAACTTCCACTCTGAAGACACGTACCCGCCGCCCGTAAGTCTCGCCACAGTCTTGACCAACGCGGTAAAGATTTCCATTATAAACAAATGGCCTGCCTCCATTCCGAGCTCCCATGCTCTTGTCTGTGTTATATATAGGGTTCTTCTTATGTGGTTTCCAAGGACCACGAGGCGAGCTACTATACCAGATTTCCAGCTGTCCATTTTTTTGGGTTCCAATACCACTGTGGTCTGACCCAAAGAGCCAGAATTTTCCCTCATGAGGAATGATAAAAGAATCAACCAGAGGCCTTTTCATTAGTATCTTATCCAGAGTCCATTTTAAAGGAAAGTCAATAGCTCGATAGAGACGAAGATCCCCTTTCTGACTGCCTTCAGGCATCATATATATCTGCAGAGAACCAAAAATTAAGAAAATGACAAGATTAGTGAGTCAATCAAGAAATTAAGCTATTGGGATTACATTACAGTCAACCAAAATGTACAACTAGTGTAGAATATTTTTAGATTCTGGAAATTTGGGTTTTATATGTTTCTTCACTGTTCAATGAATCGATATCTTACATTGCCATCATAATCAAAGACGTATGGATAAGATAGATGCCAGTCTTCATCGAGGGCAATACCCAACTGCTGCCACGTTGCTCCCTTATCAGTACTTCGGGAAACTCCAATATCACCTTGCATTGTAATTGAATTCTTTGTCTCATAGAAAAGGTAGAGGATATCTCCCTGAATCATGTTGTCAAACATCATATTTAAGTTTTACCAAGTCAAAGAGATACAACAAATGGGGACACCACTGGTCTAGTAAATTTAAAACACGTTTGAGCACACAATTTCAGTTTACATGAAATCATTACATACATATAGAAGATGGAGGCCAGCATACTACACCAGAATCACATTCAAGACAAGACAAAATATTAGTCATGTGTAAATATTCCCAACAAACATATTTCCAACTCCTTGTTCAAGAATTAGTCTTAATTTGATGAGTAATGGCTAGAAACCCAATACTTGTAACAAACATTAAGAAAAAGAGGCCATCTCCTGTGAGCAGGATGAGACACTATCCAGAAAATGTTGCTATTGATATACTTAAGTCTGCACCATCTCACAATCATAAAAATTAATTAGACACAGCAAAGACATTACAGTGAGAACAATTGCACATCCAGTTCGTACGGGTAAACTTTGCATGCAGAACACCAGTAGTTTTTAATCAATTACCAGGAATTTTATTGATTGATATACACCGACTGCCGGGGAAACCAAATAATCTTGGATCATCTATTGGGTTACCTACTAAAGCAGGTTAAAACCAAAACTTCCATAAAGATAGAAAAAATTAAAGTTCAAATAGTCAAAGTTAGTGTGTTAGGTCAGGAGTACTGGATAGTACTAGACATAAATAAGAAAGAAAGAGAAGATAATATCTTGTTCATTTTCCCGTTTAAAACTGGGGATCAAACATGCATTAAGAGTTCATAAAAAATCACATCTCTATGGTCCTCCCACTCTAGATCGACAACAACAAACTAATTTTTTTCCAAAAAAAATTGGCGTCGGCTATCATTCTCCACTACTCCATTCAGATTTTCCCAAAGTTCATTAATCATAAGTTTTTTTTCTTGACTATGTTCCATCAGCCTCAAACTTGAGAAGATTCAAGTTCATCTCCACCCAAAAATCGTATCGTTGACATATGGGTCATGAGCCATATAGACATAACAGAATTAATATCTATAAACCCAAAAATTCGCATATTTGACACATGGGTCATGAGCCATATAGACATAACAGAATTAATATCTGTAAACCCAAAATTCGCATCTTTGACATATGGGTCATGAGCCCTATAGACGTAACAGAATTAATATGTATTAATTATTATGCCTACAACAAAATAGTAGTTACATGAAGGATGACTAAATAATACTGACACATATTTGTTGAACACCCGATAAAATATGGACAACATCAAGCCTCCAAATGGCCACACGCCTATGATGCACCGACACGGACAAGTGTCGATACGCCGAGATGCGATTTTTTAAAAAAGTACAGACACGACATATCATCTACATGTTAATTAAATTCTTAAAAATTCTTCATTTATACAGTATAATTTAGTTTTATACTTGCTATTAATTTTTCTTATTTAATTTTTTTAAACATGAGTACCTATTTGTTACTTGCTAATAATTTTGAATTAACAATATATAATATTTCTAATATGAAAAGAAAAATGATTACAGTAAAGTGTCCAAGAAGTGTCGGTATCGACGTCGGACAGTGTCAGAAAAGTGTCGATATCAACTCGTGTCCGACAAACACACTACCCTAATTGAAGTGTCCGTATTACAGAGCCACACCCAATGAAACAGGACTATACAAGTCTATTCAGTCTTGAGAATGCCTTTTGATTTTCACATCCAAATATTTAGAATATTATAGAAAAAGTTGTCCAAAATTTCAATTTTTCACCACTGATACTTTCATTGATGTGCATCTATCATCCACGAGTTCTATTCTCACTACCAATGATTTCATTCTGAACAAACACATAACTCTCTAGCAAATGTGCAAATGTATGCATGCATGTGTGTATGCATTCATTTATGCATATATTTCTACAAATTGAATGGTATATATATGTATTTATTTCACTTCATTAAGTTCTCATTAAAATAACTGATGGCCATAATAGGAAGTGACATTCCACCTTTGTCCACTAACATCCAATCCAAACATAAACAAGGATGCCTAACTCTTTCTGTCAAGAGGCTTCTCTATGGGTATCTTTGACTTCACTAAACAAAACTTTCCATAACAACCACAGATTGTTGTGTATGAGCTCATTGCCAATAGTGTTCCATTTTAATATTGATCCTCGTCAATGCAAATCTCTAGAGTTTCTTAAATTGGTCCTTCTAAACTTCCTTCTTGTCCTTGTGAACCCGTGGGCCTGTCAAGGACGGAGCCAGGAGGGACAAAAAAATTCTACTGGGCCGATACGTAGAAAAAAATTCCAAAGAAATTTCTTTTTACACTAAAAAGTAAATGGGCTTGGGGGGCGGGGCGGAAACCACGCCCAGTTTCTTGACAAGAAACAGCTCCTTCCTAACAAGTAACAACCTACCCAGGACACCCGTTGGACACAAGTATAGCCTACAAAAACCACACCTAGTACAATGTGACGTCAGGCCTATGTCACCCCTTGGAATTCACCTCAAGCAGTTGCAAGTGAAATCTTCAGCCCATACATATAATCCGATCTCTCTCTTTCTCCATTCCCACTGATGAGTGTTGCAATTTGCATAAAATTCTAATATAGTGTTTGTAGCAATGTCTCCTTGCCCATATGATTCTAATATTTTATATTTCATCATTAAGTTTCCAGCTGAAGACAATTGGACTTGGGCCCATTTTTTGTTGTTCAAGACACTTCTTCAAAATCAAATTTACACTAGATCAGGTCTGAAAAAAATTCCCATCTTTATCCATAAGGGATCCTCAACAGCAGGATGTTTAACAGATCTTCCGACCCCATCTGCCAATTAAACAAAATGTCAAAATCCATATCCTGCAAAGCAGAAGGTCACTTTCGATATTCCCCTTTGATATCTTTGTATCCGAGAATCCACAGATTTTTATTTTGTGTTTCAAATCACTGTTTGACACTATTGGAAGTAACAAATCCCATTGAACCACATCTGTGATTAAACAAGGACAGTTGGAAATAATACAGGACAAGAAAGTGAAAATCAACTCACCAATTTACCTTAGAACTAAAATTATTGCCACCAGTTCATAACGGCAAAATATGCACATAAACATGAATACATAAAGTACAGACCACAAAATCAAATTTTTGAAGAGCAGATCTAACGAATCTTTTACACATGACAATCAAATAAATGAAATAAAAAATCACCTGTGCATAAAGAAAAGGGTCAGCAACAAAATTACTGGGGAACCCGGCGTTGGAAAGTGAAGCACAAGTGACAATCGGATTGGCTACAGGCCATGCTGCACTCTTATCCCTCCATACATTCACCTGCCACCAAGTTTTCAAAAGAACTGATGAATTATAGGTAGTAATTCAGATCTTCAAAGCCCTAAATAGATTTAAATTAAAGCCAAGCAACAGAAAACATATTCGAATCTGTGTAGATATAGTTCAATTTTCAACCCATAATCAACATTTATTTACAAAAATCAAGAATTGTTCAAATATTAAACAAAACTTAAAATTTGCCTAAATTTCGAATTCGTCCAAGAAAGAAGGTAGAAAAAATTCATTAAAGTTACAAGTTAACGGGGGAGAAAAGCCACAAACCAAGAATTTAAGACTCAAATTTCGACCTCCGGGTAAAAAGCTCATTTTTGACACATGACAAGATAGATAACACAGAACCCAGGATTATGAAGAAATTAAAAACATTTTTTAAGCCCAAGAAAATGTTAATCAACTACGATTAGAAAATTTAGAAAAAAATAAAAAACCCACAAAACCCAGAATAGAGAAAACATCAAAAAATCTAAAAGATTTATTTATATTTTTAAAAAAATAAAAAACCCACAAAACCCAGAATAGAGAAAACATCAAAAATTCTAAAGATTTATTTATATTTAAAAAAACATTTAAAGTTAAATTTAATTTTTTTCTCATCCCCCGCCAAAAAAAAAAAAAAAAA